>QEOT01000504.1:41695-91882 GCA_003123785.1 Pterocarya stenoptera
CATCAGCCAATATTATTTGAACTTCAGTGTCATATATAATTTGTTTCCTAAGAAACTTTTTCCAATTCGACAGTCCGAAATTGTTTTTCTGCAACGAAACAAACACAAATATATAGTTGGATCTCATGTAAATGATGATGCTTTAGCATGATGTTAACATGATTTGTCTTTGTTAATTACATGGAAAACTAGTATGAACTGAAACACATGCGCGCTTACACAAACTTCAATCAGAATTGCATTTCTAACTTCTAAGAGTACATTTTTTTTTTCTTAATTTGATCATCATTTAAATATTTAGACATTAAGCTAGTTGCAGTTCTATATGCTCCTTCCTTAAAAGATATACTACCTATACCATGGCATCATCATCGCCTTCAATATTGCAGTCTGCCACAGCCATCCTCTGCACAGTTTTGTAAGAATACCTTCGAGCCAAGAACACAAAAAAGAGCATGTTCACAGCAGAAATTCCAGCCAGCAGCCAGTAGAATTTGTCCAAACGGCTAGTATATATTCAAGTCTTCGCCAAACCAACCGTGTCCATCCTTCTTGGTTAAACGTCCAACAATGGTTATCAACCAACTACTCACGAAGTTTGCAGCTCCGATCACACTAAGGTAAAATGCAATGCCTAAGCTCCTCATAGAGTCTGGGACTCGTTCATAAAAATACTCCTGCAAGCCCACTAGAGCAAATCCATCTCCAATACCGAGGATGAGAAATTGGGGAGCCAACCAGAAAACACTCATGGAAAGTGAACTCTTTCTGGGATCATTCTCCACTACGCCTAGCCTTTTCTTCTCAACAAGGGCTGCAACTACCGTGACAAGAATAGAGAATAGCATTCCAATGCCAATCCTCTGTAGGATAGTGATGCCTCGCTCGTTTCCTGTTGCCTTTCTTAGAGTGGGAACGAGGATTTTCTCGTAGATGGTGACAGAGATAATCATTCCAATGGCAGCAACGGCGTAAATCGAGGCCGGGGGAAGCTCAAAATCATTTCCAATCTTTCGGTTTAGTGTAACACCTTGTTTTATAAAAAAAGGTAGTGCCTTGTGCTATACAAATTCCAAATGGCAAAGTAGCGAGCCATATGGGGATCATGTTCAGAACAAGCTTCAACTCCTCAACCTTTGTCACGGTCGTAAGTTTCCAAGGACTCTGCTTCTCAGCTGGATTATCCTTGTCTTCAAGTACAGCTGCTTTGTCAAGAAATCTGAAATACCCAGAAAAATTATTCATCTCGATGATCTCTAGTGTATCGATCTAAGTAATTTTTCATCCTGCTGTCTGATTAGGATAATTTGTGTTCAATTAAAACTTAAAATTAGGGGTTGACATGCTTACTTGAGTTTGTTTGTGTGACTCAGGAATCTCCCTTTGGTTTTCTCTGCCTTGGGAATTTCAACCAATTGAGCAAGACTGGAAGGATAAGGAAGATTTCTCTTGCGTATGGCTGCTACAAGAACTTGCAACAATGGCGTCAAGGGGCTTCCTGTTGAATGTCTGTAACGATAAAATGGCCTTCCTATGATGAAGATGTCAGGGACCAAGAATCATGGGATGGGAGTGATTGATGCTTACCATCAATAATTAAATTAATGTTATTTCAATCAATGTTATTTCCTTTCAATAAATTGGTGCTAGAGTTATGCGATTGTAATTTTCCTTTCCGTAAGAATGGGTTATTGCCTATTCCATCCAAAAGCTGTTCGGCTATTTATTAGCTTGAGGCCAATAATGAAGATTATCTGATAAGTATTATTTTCAACCTTGTGTTGATTGGGGAGTTGTGGTTTTTCTCGAATTAAACCAACTAAGGAGGCCTAGGATCCCTCGAAGTATCCTACAATATTACCAACATAGGTAGAGCACGCAAGGACGATCCTTGTTCTCTACCCATTCACAAACCCACTACAAGGTCACAAACTCTGGCACGTAACAGAAGATAACCAACAACACTGCCATGACTACCGTGAGTATGATATATGAAGCACCCCAGTTCACATGGTCTTGCACATACACAATGACAGTCACACCAAGTAGAACTCCAGCACAAAGCGCAAAGTTCCACCAGTTGAAGTATGTCATCTTCTGTCTTCTTTCTTCAGTGTGATCATCATCAAACTGGTCCGCTCCAAAGCTCTCCAAAGAGGGTTTATGCCCTCCAGCTCTTACTGAGATCATGTAAATGGCAAGGAAAAAGGCCACCTCGTGAACCTTCCTAGGCTTTATGCACATATCAGTCTCACAAGCCTTTAATCCTGGCATGAACCAAGACAACGTCAGGAGGATCAGACCCTGCAGTATGTCAATATCAAGCACAGATCAATGTTGTCAGTCCAAGACGCTGAAATGTACAAAATTTGTAGACTAATCTGGTCTTTAGATATAAACGAGAATTACCATGAGATAGATGATGGTTGACACGAGCACTGTCGAGAATCGGCCTAAGTAAGCATCAGCTATGAGCCCTCCCAACAGTGGCATCAAAGTAGTAACACCAGACCAGTAGTTCACGTTCTTGGCTGCTGTCTCTAGGTCTTGATGAATTACTTTGCTGAGGTAAAGGATCAAGCTGGTTGCAATTCCATAGTTACTCAATCTCTCACTGAACTCGATTGCTGCCCAAATGATCAAACACAGTCACAAAATTAATATTTAGCTTTCTTGTAACGGCCTCTGTCACATGCATGTTACAAATTTAAATGCTCATTGCTCTTTTCGATATATAGTTTGGTCCTCTGCGGAGATTTAAACCTTTCGAAAAGAGCATCATCATTCGTTTAAATCAAGAAAATAAACTAACTTTTTTTTTTTTTGAGTGGTTCTACTCATCACTACTGGGTTCTTTATCCGTGTTGACCTCAAAAAGTGGTAGGGCCGATCGACCACCCGGAAGGATTTTATCATATATATATATTTGTTGCAGACGTGCAAAATGATGATGAAGGATTGATACTTTTCTGTTTACTAAATTACCAGAAGAACGAATTGAAAGTTGAGGATTCGTAGCTAATTAACTAGCTAAGGGTGTTGTCATGATATGAATCGACGTAGAATTAGAGCTCTCGAAACAGGTCCAGATCGATCTACTTAAAACGGTAGTCTCAGCCGCAATGCTTTTGTACATAATGCGAGAGGGTGGCCATATATTGGGGATCGAGCACTGTCCAAGTTGCTGCAGGGGTCCCTCCACAATATTGCAGTACTCGTGTACTGCCTTACACCACACCCTACTACTCGAGTATATAACGTCAAGAACATTATGCGAATCTAATTAATTAAACTTGGTGACCGATATTTATACATCCTAATATTTTTACCAACAAAATAAATATCTGTGCCAAACTGTCATGGTTTAACATATATTTACATATATATATATATATATATAAGATGCATGCTCTTATCAATACATGTCATATTGACAGGAACTTGAATACGTGTGTACATAGGATCGATTATTTCACCTAATGCCTAAGACTACATATATATTTCTCAGCGGATTAATATTAAAAAACTATTTGTGGAGACTTTTCTGATACGAAAGCGTTCTGAACAGGCCCCACATGTCAAATCATGCATGCAATTTGATTGCCATTTTTTTGTTCCTTTCAGAAAGGAATGACATATATCGGCGTAGTTCTCACGCCCTAGCTAACTTCCTCCATGCAATATGTGGCTCAGGTTCCCTTATAAAAACCCGAAACAAAGACTCAGCTAATCTTATATATGCATATTAATTGAACATGCTATATATACCAGCTGGTTCTTGGATCATTGCAGCCAAAANTAGCTAACTTCCTCCATGCAATATGTGGCTCCGGTTCCCTTATAAAAACCCGAAACAAAGACTCAGCTAATCTTATATATGCATATTAATTGAACATGCTATATATACCAGCTGGTTCTTGGATCATTGCAGCCAAAAAACAGAAAGAAGAAGCAAGTCTATATGCATGTTGAAGAAGGATTTTTTTTTTTATAAGAATTATTCCACCAATACGTATAAACATATATCTTGTATGCCAATAGTTGATAAAAAAAAGAAGAGAGATAAGTGACACATGCAAAGAGCGTTCAGTTTTTATATATGTTTCCCCGTTCCTGTAGTTTGAGCCTTCAGCATATGTATATATATAATTAGGAAGGGTGCATACAAGTGACTAATTAATATACTCTGGTTGCCTGCAAGTATTGGGATGAGGGAAGATATTGATAAAAATTTAGAAGGATTTTTCCTCCACCTGAACACATGCATGCAGTTCTGGATATAACTAGCAGCATGTCTGGTGTTATTGATCTGTGGCATGCATTAATATATAGCGATTCGTATTCCTTACCAATAATAAACCTGGAGGCCTTCCAAACACCAGTGGAAGCCCGAAGAGGCACNAAAGTGACTAATTAATATACTCTGGTTGCCTGCAAGTATTGGGATGAGGGAAGATATTGATAAAAATTTAGAAGGATTTTTCCTCCACCTGAACACATGCATGCAGTTCTGGATATAACTAGCAGCATGCCTGGTGTTATTGATCTGTGGCATGCATTAATATATAGCGATTCGTATTCCTTACCAATAATAAACCTGGAGGCCTTCCAAACACCAGTGGAAGCCCGAAGAGGCACTTTTCCTTTATGATCCACAGAAGAATCATTAACCAATAATTTATCCTGGTCAGTCTGATCTCTTGGTTGACCTGCTTCCGGCTTACTGATCTCCTCCATCTCCTCAGATCACTTCCTTAAGCTAAGATGAGGAAGCTGCGCCTAGAGCTTATAAGAAAGAAAGGCTAGCTGGTAGCTAGCTATACGATTCGAAATAGGATTTAAGCAAGTGGCCGTAGAGAGAATATGATTGGTGTGATATGAGGAGCTTGGCTTTGGGACTGTCATATATATAGAGGATCGAGGTTAGCTGTTTCTCCACCCACTGAGTTTGGGTTTCTGAGATATATATTCTCCGAGTAATTCTTATTGCAGTCCACAGATGGAGGACTGCTTTGCAGGCCTAAATGAAACGCGGTGTTTCGTTAAAACGCAGTGTTTCATCAGTCTCCTTCTTCCTGAAGAGAGAAAAACCTTCCTTCGCACAAAGAGAAAAACCTTCCTTCACACTCTCTCAAATCTCCCTCTATGTGAGAAGTCGAAATGCACCACGCGCAACTGCCATGGTAACTGCATGCTATGCCGATTATGTTTTCGTTAAAACTTTTTTTCTCAGTAAAACACAAATCCTGCTCATCTTGTTGAGGAATGTCTACAACCAAAAGTCTTTAATTTTTCGTTGAAAAACTTGCTATACATTCAGGGACTACATTGTACGTCTCAGGTCAAGTTTTTTTCATTCTCTTTCTTTTGGTTGAGTCACAAATGCTTTACATGAGTCACAAATGAGTAAATGAGAAATCTGCACTCTACTTGTTTGTAAAAATTTGTGAAGGGTTCCATACGATTCCATACCCAATCGTGATGTCATCTGGAAAAAGTTTAGCCAGCTCAAAGTCTATAATTTTTGGGTTAAATTCTTTGTCCAGCAGTATATTACTAGCTTTAATTTCTTTTGTAGTGGGAAAAGAGGAAGAAGATGCAGAGGAGGTGGAGATGGAGATGGATGAGAGAAGAAAGAGTTGGAGGGTGAGAGAGAGAGAGCCATCGGAGAGAAATCGTTGGAGGGAAGAAGAATTGCTGGAGCAAAATATGTGAAGGACCTTTTTGACATTTCAAACCAATTTGAAGAGTAAATGACCAAAAGCCCATTCGTCCGCGCGCAGGCCTCCCAACTTCGACTGTACCTAGCAATGCCCTTATAGCAAACAAGTCAATTAAAGGAGGCCTGCCGGCGGCCTACTCCTATATATGAACGCACGTATCCCATATATATATATATATATATATATGGAAAATGCTAGTGTATTATATACACACCGTAACGCCCCGGTCTCAAAAGGGTCAAAGAGTTACTTCATGTCACTTAAAATTTATTTTCCAACCATAAAGTACATATTCTAATTTTTCTCTATTACACAAAATAGTCACACATCAATTTCTCTGGTATAATTAAACTAAGACAACACAAAGTCTTAATATAAACATGAACCTCCCAACATATCACATCATCAAATCACAACAAACTTACTAAATAAGAATCCTCAATACTCATATAAACCTTCAATACTTAATCCATTATTCTTAACTCATCTCATCCATGCTTCATATTCTCGATCCTCAGCTGAAATATTTAAATTATCTGAAAAATATTATAGAGATAGGGGTGAGTTATCAACAACTCAGTAAGCAGAGAACATATACTAGTATGTAAACATGAGCATTTTCAAAAAGTTCAGAATGCAAAAAAAATAAAATAAAACATTTCATTTTCATATGCACATCTCAAAATGTATTATCAGAAAATCAGAGCGACTTTTCAACCTTTTCATATTCATAAACATTTTTCATATTCAAAAATCCTTTGGCATAACATAATTGAACATTTTCATCTTATCATATCATATAATATCATATACCATGTTTAATCCCCGTGATAGGGTTGTGCTATCCCCGGTGGCCAAACGAGGCAGTATCATATTGTGAAATTTTTCATTTTTCAATCTCGGAGCCCCGAGTGTACACACAGAAAAGAACACATAAAAGACCACTTTGTTTCCAAAATGGCTACACCAGAAACAGAGAAGTTGGTACCAACCCAAACAGAGGCCACAGTTTTGCACTCGTGGTAAGGTCAGAACAGAACAGAACATAATGTCATGCCAAAGGTTTCAGAAATCACATCATATCATATCAGACTACAGAACATTTTCAGAACAGAACATAATCAGATCACAGAAATATAATTTATACACAAAATTTCATATTCGCTCTCTTTTACACAGTTCAGAAACAGAATGTCAAAATAAGCTCATGTCTACACCAGTCATGACAAAAAATACTTTCTTTTTATACAGAGTTTCATGAGTATGCAGAACAAATAACTGAGGTCGTTTTCAAAATTTCTTTTCATAACAAAATATGCATATTTTTCAAAATCGACCTCAAATCATTTTATTTTATACAAAATCTAGTATAGGAATCCCGCTTACCTGAACTTTTTAACTTCCAAAAATTTTCTCAACAATGTCGACCAATTATCAATCGTTACTTATAAGATAATCACGTAATTTTCGTAAATTTCCAATCAACCACATATTTCGATATTTAAACCTAAAATGCTAAAAGGGCCTATTTTAAATCCTCAAAACCTAAAATTCTCATAATTCCTAAAATACCATCACTTTCTAAAACTATCAATATCCACTTAATCGAATTCGTACTGAATAAGAAATTTAATCGAACAAGTATTAAGATAATAACGGAACTCAATAAAAAGTAATATTTAAAATATCTAAAAATTAATAAAATACTTTGACTACTTTAAAAATATTATAAAATAAACCATGAAAAAATCCTCTAAAAAAATAGGTTTACTTTCTTTAGTTAACAATATTATTAAAACATTATCTACACAAAAAATAAAAAATAAATAAATATTTTAAGAGACTTCAAACAACACCCATTTAAACATAACCCAAAAAGACCTCTCATCCGAAAACATATAACTAGAAAAATACATTTTACTAAGGGGTAAAACAGTAATGGCACTTCCTTCTATTAGGTTAAGATAGTTACATATATATATATATATGTATAACTTGTAAGAACATGAAAGCCAGACGAACACATTCACATGTATGCGGCGGCAAGGGCTTACTCAAGAGAAACCGAGGCACGCGTGAGGGGTAAGCACGAGAGAAGGAGAGGGAAAGCTGAGCGCAAGAGGGGGCGGAGAGAAATGAGGGAGTAACCGAGAGCGGTACTCACCGAGAGGGGCTGCTACGAGCTGAGGTGGCCTGTGGGTGTCCGACGGCCTTTTCCGAGCGGGTGGTGACTGCTTGGAGTGGCTGGTGCGGTGCGGTTGTCCGGTGGTAAGAACTCTCTGTTTTGAGTTTGCAAAACAGGGGCGGTTGATAGTGGTGGTTGTTGTATGTTGATGGCTCTCAGTACAAAGTTGCTGGTTGTTACTAGGGCTGGGCAGTGCTTTGCAGGGAGAGTCTCACAGTGGCAGTGTCGAGGTGTGGGGCGGAGGTTCAAGCTGTGGGCTTGGCTTCCAACGAGAGTTAGCACCTTGCGGGGTGGCTTAAATAGGGCCAATGGTGCTTCGGATGGGGTGGGAAACAGAGGCTGAGGGCGTGAAGAGGGGGCAGCGACACTAAAACTAGGTTTGAGGATCTTAACAAATATATATATAATCTATAAGTGGAAACAAATAAAACCTAAAGAAAAGAGGGAGGGAGACGTGCATGGAAAAGGAAAATGGACGTAAACCGTGCGACGGAGTCTGGAAGTCTTCCATGGGCCTGGGCTCAAATCTTGGGCTGGAAATCTGAATGGGCCGGACCCAAAAGAAAAAGAAAACTAAACCAACAAAAGGCCAGTCCAAAAATTAATTGTCCAAACAAAGAAAAAGGCACACTAAAAATAAATTAGAAGTCAAATAAAAACGTTACAACTCAAAATTAATAAAATAAAATACTTAAAAGTTCAACAATAAAATAAATTAAAATCAAGTGTACTTTAAATAATAAACAATAATTAATAACAAGAAAGACACATTACAAATAATTTTACAACTTAAAAATCGAAAATTAACCCAACAATAAACATGATAAATTAAAACAAGAGAATCAATATTTAAATTAAATAAAATAATTATTTAATTAAAAATATACTAAAATATGAGATATTACACACACCTACATGTATGAAACTAAGCGCGCAGCTACATAACTTTTTCAGATCTCAAAACAATAATAATATTAAAAAATAATATTTTAAACTTTCATTTTAATACTATTCACAAAATTTTTAAAAATTTTCATCTTATCTCAATATCCAAACATATTCGCGACTAATTAGCGTTGAAATTCTTCTGCGGGATTAATTATGACAAAGAATTTGAAGTTTTGATCCAAGAAAAACTCGAATTCCCAAAAAATAAAATACAAAAATTAATGGTTTATATGTCGGTCGTTGGATTATTCCATTTTTCCAGTACCAACACGCGAGGCATCTCAGTAGATTTAGGAATATTTTGAAAGGAACGAAAATGCTTCCTATATTGTTTTTTTTGTTTTTTTTGTATTTTTATGAATTCGGGATCGAGTTTGAGAAAGGAGAAATTCTATTTACAATTTCTATTTGGAGATTGTATGTGCGAACCTTTCATTAAATAGAAAAAAAATTATTTTGATAAGGATATTATTGTAATTTTAAAAAAATTTAAAGATAAAATTAACTAAACTTGTAATGCAGTCTCTAAATAGAGACTGAACGTAGCATTGCTTGAAAGGAATGAGAAAGGAATGAGAATGATATATAAACGAGCAACAAATTAATATTGAATAATCTATTTCATGTCTATCACTTTCTCATTTATCGAATAAAATCCTGATACGATATTATCTTTCCCAACAAAAATTAAGAGGATCTTTGTCTTCACGAACGTTGAAACCTTTAAATTTTAGCAAGATATATAAGCATTACTCTTTTTCTATTGTTTTTTTATTTTGATGTACAGATGCTTATTATTAAAATCATATTTATCTTAAACTTAACTCACATATATATAGTTTAGTGTTTTATTTAAGTTGTTTCGGTTGAATCTAGTTATACAAAGTAAGAAAGTCCGATTTATCTAGCTAGCTCGCTCCCACTAATTCGTACTGTCTATAAACTCCAAAATAAAAGTCAACCTAATATTTTGTTCTCAATCTTTTGGTTGACTATTTCTTACATCACTAGCCAACGTTGGAATAGTGTGGCTATCAATCCATTCACAGTTCTCAAATCTTTGCTACGGTCAAAGTTGAGGTCGAATTCATCCTAATAAGCGAATTATGTCAAAAATATAATATACTAATTTAGTATATAAAATATGTACTTTCAACATAAACTCACCAGCACACAGTTCCAAATGTGCTCCTTAATCTAAAGCGAAACGTCTCGCCATGATCGCACATAAAATGAAGCATAAGCTCGGACAACTGTACCAATATAGGAGGAAAGCGCTACTGCACTATCATCCATGCCTCCAGTGGAATTATCAGGAATGTTGATTTTGAGTTTTCATGCCTTTGGCATTTCTCAAGAGAAATGCCACTTGTATGACCACGATCGCGACGAGCGGATGCATCAACTATTAGATAATAATATAATTATAATTATATAGTTATTGAGATAAAAATATTGATATATAATTAACTATCAATAGCATTTTCTTATTGGTAGGTGTCGACTGGTTGTCGTTCTTTTGCGTCTGCACTTGATCTTTAGGAGGGAAACACTCGAGTAGGGAGTTCTCAACAGGTTTGGGATTTGGACTAGGCGGAGAGGGCAAATTTTTTCGTTGTCATTTTGGTAGTATCCTTGAGGCACGATTAATATGATAAAGAAAATTAATTAGAAAAAATTATTGAAAAGTTAAATGTTTTATAGTCACCTATATGAATAAAATATTTAATACTGTTATTCTTCATCTTCGGATGTATATTCCATGCTTGTTTCAGAATCTCCTTCAATAGCATATTCGTTGTCATCATCAACCTGTTCTTCGTCCTCCTTATCCACTTCCTCCCCGGATTCTTCTTCATCTTCTTCTTCTGACTCTTCTCTTTCCTCACTTACTTGAATTGAATGATCATTTAATACAGACGGGTCGGGAAGGACGGGTGGGACGTCATCTCTACATAAGGGGAGCAACTCGAGTGCATCGAGGTCAACAAATAAGTTAATACCCTCTCCATCTTCTTGGTAGGCCTCTACTATCGGCTCACCATGCAATACCCATCGAATATATCCCAGATCCATACCGTTCACAAATATATGACTTTCAACTTTATCCAATCCTATCGCACACAAATTTTTACATCCTCGACATGGACACTTAATGTAACCATGACTATCAGCAGAGCCCATAGCAAAATCAATGAAGGTTCTTACTCTACGTGCATAGGTTGCATACTCTGTTCCACGTCTATCGCCTAGACGCATCCAACTTTTGTCCATTTCTAAAAAGTTCTATCTATTAGTAACACTTAGTGTATATTGAAAATTCACATGCATGTCATGTTCCAATTGATACTGCTAATTTTTATAAGGTAGTTGGTCCTATCCCATTCGAGATTATATTATCCATATTGTACATATTCTATCACTCTACTACTTTCCACGTCAGTAGAAATTTCGGCAGCACCTCCCCATAGTTCTCCAAGTATACATGTTCACTCAGAGAGATTGTGACCCAACGAAAAGTATACCCGAAGAACAGTAGAGGAAGACACCGAAACTTCATACTAAACTGTTCAGTAGGAGTAATAAGAATATACAATACAGATGATATAATCCCAAACTGTCCATACTGGACAATTCAGGTATTAGGGGACACCTAAATATACACTAATTCCTGAACAGGTCTAAGGTTAGATATGCAATGTCACACATATTCATTAACAAAACCACATGAAATAATATAAGGAAAAAATGTTGGAATTAGTAATGTTAAAAACATTACAAGGTCTTATATTGTTGAACTAGATAGAGATGGAAGAATATGTTGGTGCACCTACCGACATACATACACAATGAGGGGGAATGATCTTGAAGAAATGACTAAATTTTAGTCTAATTAGTTAACTGTTACAAACTTTTTGGCCTTTACAACTCTCAAGGCCAGAGAGGCTTTGAAAGTCAAGCAATTTGACAGACGTTTCTTCGAAATCATTCTCTCTCGTTATATAATTTTAATTATTATTATACTTAGTGTTATCCCTCTAAGTTGTTATTTTCACAATATGCATCAATTGATACTTATTTATTTATTAAGTTGAAATATTTATATTTATTTATTATACTTAGTTTTATCTCTCTAAGTTGTTATTTTCAAAATATTATAACTAATTGATACTTATTTATTTATTAAGTTGAAATATTTGTATTTATTTTTTATACTTAGTTTCATTCATCAATAAACACCATAAACTCACAAAATATTCACAAAATTCATAAACAATAATCATGATATTTCAAATATATATCATAACTTTTTCACAATATTACCACAGCAAAATTATCTAAACCTCACAATATTCCGACAACAATATTTATAAACATTTGTATTCATCAATAACCACAATAAACTCACAAAATATAATTATACTTAATAAACAATAATCACAATATTTAAAATCTAAGACACAATATTCCCACAACAATATTTATAAACATTTGTATTCATCAATAAACACAATAAACTCACAAAATATATAAATACTTAATAAACAATAATCACAATATTTCAAATCTATATTTGAATATTTTCACAATATTCTCATAACAAAATTATTTAAACCTCACAATATTCCCACAACAATATTTATAAACATTTGTATTCATCAATAAACACAATAAACTCACAAAATATATAAATACTTAATAAACAATAATCACAACATTTCAAATCTATATCACAATATTTTCCCAATATTCCCACAACCAAATTATCTAAACCTCACAATATTCTCACAACAATATATTATACATATTAATTCATCAACAAACACCATAAACTCAAAAATATATTCACAAAATTTATAAAAAATAATTATGATATTTCTAATACATATTTTCACATTTTCATAATATTCTCACAACAAAATTCATAAACATATAACTAAAGTTTAGAAATATACCTAGCACTTTTTAATATCCTCTTACAAATTATAAGCTTCAAGTTGCCAAAATAACCAATCCTTCAAAAAAAAAATACTAACTTGTTAGAGATATATACAAATATTTAAAAAAAAAAACAAAAGAGAAATATCATAAAATTAGAAATAATGGAAAAAATAGTTTTTCCTTACCAAAATACTTCCAAAATTGTAGCCCTCAATAATCACCCCCTCTCACTCTATCCCTCTCTTACTCTACTCTCTCTCTCTCTCTCTCTCTCTCTCTCTCACTCTAACCGGCTTCTTTCACTCTCACTCTAACCCTCTCTCAGTCGAATATCCCTCCAGCTCTCTATTTCGCACACGGGGGAAGCATAATGATTCTGCTTCCCTCCCGTGCGTGACTTCATACAAAAAACATTTTATTTAAATTAATGTTCGAATGATTCATTTATACGTTCAGACATTACTTCAGGCTGGTCAAATTTTCAGCATCCACGTTCAAACGTTTATTTTTAATGTTTGAACGCAAATGCTTACCACAGAAGATGATAATCGAGCGGAAAAATTCCCGCCAACAATTTCATTACGTTCAAACGTTTATTTTATAACATCCAAACGATACAATTGAGCGGGAAATTTTTCGCCTACATTTTTCAACGTTCGAACATAAAAAATTAACGTTAGAACGTGAATATAACTAAATTAAGTTAATAGTTACACATATTCCATCTACTATATATATAGTTAAAAAATATTCATAAATAGTAAATATTATATATAATAGTTATAGAATATATTATAGTTACTATATAGTCTATCTAAAACATATTAATAGTAAATATTATATATTATAGTTATAGAATATATTATAGTTACTATATAGTCTATTTAAAACATATAAATATTAAATATTATATATTATAGTTATATAATATATTATAGTTACTATATAGTCTATTTAAAACATATAAATAGTAAATATTATATATTATAGTTACTATATAGTCAATCTAAAACATATAAATAGTAAATATTATATATTATAAACATATAATATATTATAGTTACTATAGTCTATTTAAAACATATTAGTAGTAAATATTATATATTATAGTTATAGAATATATATAGTTAAATCATAAAAAAAAACTCATTAATAAAAGGGAAAAATTAGATTTATATTAAAATGGAACGTTATCTTTCTTAACGTTTCAACGTTTCCAATACGTTAGAACGTTACTAGGAACAACGTTCGAATGTTATATGTATATAAATCCAAAACCGAAAGGCTGAAAGTCATTTTCTCCGTTTGCATGCCGCCACTCCTCCGCCGCCGCCGCCGTCAAACTCCGCCACAACCGTCACTAAAAGTTAGGCATCTAAATTTTATTTAAAACATGTATTTTATAGGTTGATTTAGGTTCAGTTTTTAAAAAAATCGAAACCCATGGTAGCCGGATATTCAACTCGATTTTTTGGCCATAACGAGTTATCATTGGCCAAAAGGTCATTGTAGAAATGTTCCTTGAAGTGTATACTTCATTTCTATGGTGACCTTTCGGCATTTAGCCCACTGGAAATATTTTTTTCGAGTTTTCGAGAATGGCATTCTGTCTCGTAATGTTTGAATGTTACACAAAGACGTTCGAACGTACGGCATTTCAATTTCTTAACCGTTGGTATTCCACATCCGGACGTATATTTTATACATTCGAACGTTACTACATTTACGTTTGATAGTATAATTTAACGTTTGAACATAATTATTTTAAATGTATTTATATTTTTAACAATTTTGTGTCCAATTAAATTTATTATATGTTCTACGTTCGGACGTAGAATGTAGACTTCCGAACGGTTTGCCTTAACGTTCGAACGTAAAAGATACACGTCCGACCGTTTCATCATAAAGTTTGAACGTATATTTTTCTATGTTCGAACGTTAATGTAGAGTAGTTTAAAATTAAGACAAATATGCATCAAAAGTACAATTAATTTTGTTTCATTTTCTATTTTCAGGAGATGGCTCATCTTTTGCATTTCATGAAACGAGGGAGGAAAGGAGCCACTCAAAACATTGCTTGGATATGGTCTCGTACTGTTATGGTCGAGCGAGAGGCCCTGATCAATGAGTTCGACGAGCTTAGATGGGAGCAGACCAACTTGAGAGATGTCTTTTTCAGTAGAGGCTGGAGAAAGATCTGCAAATTGAGGGGTAAGGCATATCCCTTTATGGTTCAGGAGTTATATATGGAGATGTGCTCCATGCCTCAGGACGCATTCTCTCACACTGTGACTGTACGCGATGTGACATTTGAGTTTTCACCCGATGTCGTCGCTGACCACCTCGGGATTCGTCGAGGAGTTCAGACATCGACTGAGGCAGATGTAGACACTTCTGCATCATCTACTGGCCCACTTGATGCATCAATAGCCAGAGATGCAGACCAGTTAGAGGCTGAGGGTGCTGGCCCTTAGGCTAGGGATGACGATCTAGACAATGATTTCTACATTCTCACCGGGAGAGACCGCATGCAGATCGAGAGGTCGAACTCCTTCCACCAAAATCATCTGCTACCGTTCTTCCGCATGTTGCATCTTATAGTTGCAACAAACGTGGATCTTGTGGCACATAAGACCACATTTAGTCGGACTCGGGCATAGTTTTGATACGGGTGGCACGTGGAGATGCAATAGATTTGTCACTGCTAATCTTTGACAGGATCCATTATGAGGCAAGCATCGTCTCCACGAACAACCTCCCATACGGTGTCCTGCTCAGCCGGCTATTACTTGCTCGGGGAGTGCCAACCTAGCCTTTAGAACGGGTAAAAAATTAGATGAGTGCCCTCGACATGACCACTCTACGACGTACCATTGGATAGGCGAGGGGACGTCGGCCACCCCCTGTAGAGGATCTAGTTCCTCCGACGTAGCCCTAGCCCGGTATGGGGAGTAGTGGTCAGTAGCTGATGAGTACATCTGCGGGAGATGTGCGGCCTGCTTGGGTTGATGCAGTGATCTCACAGCTGACTGCGCATATCGATTGTAAGATTGATGAACGGCTTGGGCCTCTAGAGGCATCTGTCGCCAAGATGATGGATCCTAGAAAGATAATCCAAGGTATTGATGAGCTATTGGAGACGTTTTGTGAAGCACAGGAGTAAGGGCAGGGGGCTCATCAAGGGGGATCCGAAGGCATATTGCTCAAAGATGGAAAAGACCAGCTGAAGGTTTCATTAAGGTCAATTGGGATGCAACAGTTGATGAAGGTGCAAGGAGAATGGGAATTGGGGTGATTGTGCGTGATCATGAAGGGGAGATATTGGTATCGCTGTTTGTCAACAAGTCATTTCATCCAAAACCAGTTTTAGCTGAATGTTTTGCTTTGTATAGAGCTATGGAACTATCTAATGAACTTATCTTCAGTAATGTTATCTTTGAAGGTGATGCACAGTTGCTTGTGAAGGCATTGAGCACTAAGGGTGGAAATTGGCCTTGGTTTGGACAAATTGTAGAAGATATACAAGAAATGCTTCAAAGGAGGGCAGATTGGAAGGTGTCATGGGTTCCAAGAACTGGAAATTGTGTGGAACACCAATTAGCTAAGTTTCCATTATGAGAGTGAGATTGTAATGATCGATGAGGGTTCTGAGATTATCTCAGTTAATGTTTTGTTAGACAAACTCTGTAATTGATCTATTTTATCAATGAGATGTTCTTTTCAAAAAAAAAAATACATGCATTACAGGTCCAATATTCCAATATAAAATGAAGACCTTTGATTAATGCATAATTTTTTTCCTCTCTCTCTCTCTCTCTCTCTCTTATCTTTCATTGTTCTATTTCTTTATCATTTAGATCATTAAATTAGCCATTTTGGATTAAATTACAAAAAAACCAATGTGAATGCTCTAGTTCTATAGCTAATTAACCCAAAAAGTATGGAGTAAAAATACAAAGACAATACGTCAACATACAGACAAATTGATGCACTCCCTTGTGCACGCTTGTCGACGTGTACGTTTTATATTATTAAAAAACAGGGAGGTAAGAAAGGGTGAGAATAGAAGAATGGTCTGAAGGGTGAGAACCTGAAAAAAAGTTGCCAACTTGAACACCGACGTCTCTCTCTCAGATTGATCCTCGGCTACGAACTATTCATCATTTTCGCAGAAGGGTGAGAACCTAAACACCAACGTCTCTCTCAAACCATTGTTCCTTGGCTGCACCACACTCCTCTACCACCCATTATTCGTTAGAAGTAAAAAGACCGCCCTGTGTTCCATCCGGCTATGTTCCACCCACTTGTCGGAGGATTGCAAATTCATCTATATTTTCAAACTAGAAAATTTGCCCCTTTCATCTGTATTTTTTCGTAGCTCAAATTCACTTCAAACCACCGTTTGTGCATTTATTTTGAAAATTATACTTCAAATTCACTTTAAAAAAAATTGTTGTAAATTGTTTAATCTTTGGATTAATTTCGCAAACTTTGAAAATCGAGTGGAAACCTCTCTTCTCTTCTAGCTTGCCAACAAGCAACACGCTCATTGCTATCACCAGCATTCTATGGCAACTCCTTTGCTTCTAACGGGCATTCCAATCATCCCCTCTGACTCCACCACCAGCACTGGATATCCGCCAGTTTATTCACGACTCCTCATCGTCTCTAGTGCACCGCTGCTACACTGACTAGGTCGGACAAGAATTTATCTCCTACGGATAGCACAACCGCAAATTGGAGTGCCGCGGACCTTCCCAAGAACCCTTAGCGTGAGGACACCAACTGGCGCAAGTGGAAAGCCGAGGTCCTCAGAGACATCGAGCCCATTACTTATCTTGTCAAAGATATTCTGCACTCCGACAGGTCTCTCTCTCTCTCTCTCTGCTTGCTCGCAAATATGCCTGGAATTAAAGGGTGAGAAAGGGTGAAACGCACCATTTCATTTTAAACGAAAACGCCCCACATCCCTTAAACGAAAACGCCATATTTTTCCAGGTAGATGGGGGTGCGCAGTTCGTGCGCCAACTTGACTATGTTTAGCTTTTTCCAAATACAAAAGGCCAAGATAACTTTTCCATTTTCTCTTGATTCGTTTTTTATTTTTGAGAACTCCCAGAGTCCCAGTGATCACATTTTAATCAGCCATCTTAAATATTTTTTTCAATAAATAATATAATTTCTTAATTAGAAGATGATCTATCCAACAGAAACCCTTCTGTTTACTGAATTGATCTTCTGGTTATAACTGAAATTTCCCTACAGAAATTGTAATCGCATGATCATCAGCCAATATTATTTGAACTTCAGTGTCATATATAATTTGTTTCCTAAGAAACTTTTTCCAATTCGACAGTCCGAAATTGTTTTTCTGCAACGAAACAAACACAAATATATAGTTGGATCTCATGTAAATGATGATGCTTTAGCATGATGTTAACATGATTTGTCTTTGTTAATTACATGGAAAACTAGTATGAACTGAAACACATGCGCGCTTACACAAACTTCAATCAGAATTGCATTTCTAACTTCTAAGAGTACATTTTTTTTTCTTAATTTGATCATCATTTAAATATTTAGACATTAAGCTAGTTGCAGTTCTGTATGCTCCTTCCTTAAAAGATATACTACCTATACCATGGCATCATCATCGCCTTCAATATTGCAGTCTGCCACAGCCATCCTCTGCACAGTTTTGTAAGAATACCTTCGAGCCAAGAACACAAAAAAGAGCATGTTCACAGCAGAAATTCCAGCCAGCAGCCAGTAGAATTTGTCCAAACGGCTAGTATTCAAGTCTTCACCAAACCAACCGTGTCCATCCTTCTTGGTTAAACGTCCAACAATTGTTATCAACCAACTACTCACGAAGTTTGCAGCTCCTATCACACTAAGGTAAAATGCAATGCCTAAGCTCCTCATAGAGTCTGGGACTTGTTCATAAAAATACTCCTGCAAGCCCACTAGAGCAAATCCATCTCCAATACCGAGGATGAGAAATTGGGGAGCCAACCAGAAAACACTCATGGAAAGTGAACTCTTTCTGGGATCATTCTCCACTACGCCTAGCCTTTTCTTCTCAACAAGGGCTGCAACTACCATTACAAGAATGGAGAATAGCATTCCTATCCCAATCCTCTGTAGGATAGTGATGCCTCGCTCGTTTCCTGTTGCCTTTCTTAGAGTGGGAACGAGGATTTTCTCGTAGATAGTGACAGAGATAATCATTCCAATGGCAGCAACGGCGTAAATCGAGGCCGGGGGAAGCTCAAAATCATTTCCAATCTTTCGGTTTAGTATAACACCTTGTTTTATAAAAAAGGTGGTGCCTTGTGCTATACAAATTCCAAATGGCAAAGTAGCGAGCCATATGGGGATCATGTTCAGAACAAGCTTCAACTCCTCAACCTTTGTCACGGTCGCAAGTTTCCAAGGACTCTGCTTCTCAGCTGGATTATCCTTGTGTTCAAGAACAGCAGCTTTGTCAAGAAATCTGAAATACAAAACCCAGAAAAATTATTCATCTCGATCTCTAGTGTATCGATCCCAGTACTTTTTCATCCTGCTGTCTGATTAGGATATTTTGTGTTCAATTAAAACTTAAAATTAGGCGTTGACATGCTTACTTGAGTTTGTTTGTGTGACTCAGGAATCTCCCTTTGGTTTTTTCTGCCTTGGGAATTTCAAACAATTGAGCAAGACTGGAAGGATAAGGAAGATTTCTCTTGCGTATGGCTGCTACAAGAACTTGCAACAATGGCGTCAAGGGGCTTCCTGTTGAATGTCTGTAACGATAAAATGGCCTTCCTATGATGAAGATAACCAACGACACTGCCATGACTACCGTGAGTATGATATATGAAGCACCCCAGTTCACATGGTCTTGCACATACACAATGACAGTCACACCAAGTAGAACTCCAGCACAAAGCGCAAAGTTCCACCAGTTGAAGTATGTCATCTTCTGTCTTCTTTCTTCAGTGTGATCATCATCAAACTGGTCCGCTCCAAAGCTCTCCAAGGAGGGTTTATGCCCTCCAGTTCCTACTGAGATCATGTAGATGGCAAGGAAAAAGGCCACCTCGTGAACCTTCCTAGGCTTTATGCACATATCAGTCTCACAAGCCTTTAATCCTGGCATGAACCAAGACAACGTCAGGAGGATCAGACCCTGCAGTATGTCAATATCAAGCACAGATCAATTTTTGTCAGTCTAAGACCCTGAAATGTACAAATTTGTAGACTAATCTGGTCTTTAGATTTAAACGAGAATTACCATGAGATAGATGATGGTTGACACGAGCACTGTCGAGAATCGGCCTAAGTAAGCATCAGCTATGAACCCTCCCAACAGTGGCATCAAAGTAGTAACACCAGACCAGTAGTTCACGTTCTTGGCTGCTGTCTCTAGGTCTTGATGAATTACTTTGCTGAGGTAAAGGATCAAGCTGGTTGCAATTCCAAAGTAACTCAATCTCTCACTGAACTCGATTGCTGCCCAAATGATCAAACAGTCACAAAATTAATATTTAGCTTTCTTGTACCGGCCTCCGTCACATGCATGTTACAAATTTAAATGCTCATTGCTCTTTTCGATATATATTTTGGTCCTCTGCCAAGATTTAAACCTTTCAAAAAGAGCATCATCACTCGTTTAAATCAAGACAATAAACTAACTTTTTTTTTAATGGTTCTATTCATCACTGCTGGGTTCTTTATCCGTGTTGACCTCAAAAAGTGGTAGGGCCGATCTACCACCCGGAAGGATTTTATCATATATGAAGGATTGATACTTTTCTGTTTAATAAATTACAAGAAGAACGAATTGAGAGTTGAGGATTCGTAGCTAATTAACTAGCTAAGGGTGTTGTCATGATATGAATCGACGTAGAGTTAGAGCTCTCGAAACAGGTCCAGATCTACTTTAAACGGTAGTCTCAGCCGCAATGCTTTTGTACATAATGGGAGAGGGTGGCCATTATATTGGGGATCGGTCCAAGTTGCTGCAGTGGTCCCTCCACAATATTGCAGTACTCGTGTACTGCCTTACACCACACCCTACTACTCGAGTATATAACGTCAAGAACATTATGCGAATCTAATTAATTAAACTTGGTCACCGATATTTATACATCCTAATATTTATACCAACAAAATAAATATCTGTGCCAAACTGTCATGGTTTAATATATATATATATACATATATATATTTATATAAGATGCGTGCTCTTATCAATACATGTCATATTGACAGGAACTTGAATACGTGTATATATAGGATCCGATTATTTCACCTAACGCGTAAGACTACATATATATTTCTCATGCGGATTAATATTAAAAAACTATTTGTGGAGACTTTGCTGATACGAAAGCGTTCTGAACGGGCCCCACATGTCAAATCATGCATGCAATTTGATTGCCATTTTTTTGTTCCTTTCAGAAAGGAATGACATATATCGGCGTAGTTCTCACGCCTAGCTAACTTCCTCCATGCAATATATGGCGCAGGTTCCCTTATAAAACCCGAAACAAAGACTCAGCTAATCTTATATATGCATATTAAATGAACATGCTATATATACCAGCTGGTTCTTGGATCATTGCAGCCAAAAAACAGAAAGAAGAAGCAAGTCTATATGCATGTTGAAGAAGGATTTTTTTTNATGGTTTATATGTCGGTCGTTGGATTATTCCATTTTTCAATTACCAACACGCGAGGCATCTCAGTCGATTTAGGAATATTTTGAAAGGAACGAAAATGCTTCCTATATTGTTTTTTTTTTTTTCTTTTTTAGGCGAATTCGGCCGGGATCGAGTTTGGGAAAAGAGATTGATATATAAGCAACAAATTAATATTGTATAATCTATTTCATATGTCTATATATCACTTTCTCATTTATCGAATAAAATCCTTGATACGATATTATCTTTTCCAATAAAAATTAAGAGGATCTTTGTCTTCACGTTGAAACCTTTAAATTTTAGCAAGATATATAAGCATTACTCTTTTTCTATTGTTTTTTTTTTATTTTGATGTACAGATGCTTATTATTAAAATCATATTTATCTTAAACTTAACTCACATATATATAGTTTAGTGTTTTATTTAAGTTGTTTCGGTTGAATCTGGTTATACAAAGTAAGAAAGTCCGATTTATCTAGCTAGCTCGCTCCCACAATTCGTACTGTCTATACACTCCAAAATAAAAGTCAACTTTATATTTTGTTGTCAATCTTTTGGCCGACTATTTCTTACATCACTAGCCAACGTTTAATATATAATAATAATAATAATATTTTTTTAAAATTATTCTATTATCAAGTCGGTATGTAAAACACTCTACACATGAGTCACATAATTTAAATAATAAAATTTGATTTATAAGATTTTAATTTTAAAAGTTGTATTTTAAAATAGAGTAATATTATTAAATAGAGCATGTAATGTAATGCGTAAACGTTGTTTAATTTTTTTAAAAAGAATGCAATGTACTATTAAAAATTTATTTATTTTTATATAAATTTTATATTTATTTATTATTTTTTAAAAATTAATTACGCGACGTTGAACCATATGATTATAAATATCTATCTTTAAAATATTACTCGCAAAGAGAGATGACTACGAAGTACGACGATTCATCATTGAACTTTTGACTTTTAAATTATTAAAAGTAAATTCTGATTTTTTTAATTTATTTAACAATTATTTTGTGTCACTTCAAGATATGACGAAAGGATCGTCATTGAAATGAAGATGAGATTATTTTTCTTAAAAAAGTCAAACAGATTTGTACCCACGTACGTACAATTACCGGTTGCTGGGAATTTATTATCCGGAGCTTAGATTTTGCTTCAAAGGGAATATTGATCCAAAGATGACTACGATCGAAATCAATAGGGCCGGCCAGACTTTGCTGGGCGTACCACTAGTGAGTTTTTTTTTTTTAATGATTTTTTTAATATTTTTAATTATTAAAAAAGTATAATTTTATTAATAATGGTAAGATTTAGGGGACAAACTCATGATGGGATCATTTAACATTTTCAATTAGTTTAATCCGTCCAAAGATATTCCAGCAAAAGTATTGAAAAAGATGATATGATTAAACTTTGTGAATGGGCCATTTTCTCCCTTGTATGGTACTATTAAACAATTTTCCCAACTTCTGATGATCAACATATAAATCACGTGATTATCGGCTCCATAAGTGAGAGGATAAGCATGAAGAAATGGATAAGATTGCTGGAATCCTAATTCAAATATACTTAATTAGGTCCAATTTGGATTGCAATATCGTCTCATTTCATCTCAACATTCAAACACTACAAACTCAAACACTTTTCAATGTCATATTTTAACCTTTTTATTTTTATCTAATCATACTTAATTATTACAATTTTTGTAAACTTCTAAACAAAATATAAAAAATAATTCAACTGTTTCAAATCTCAAAAGAAAAATAATATTAAAGTATTATATTCTAATATTAAAATATTTTTTATTCAACTTTTTTTTTTTCTCTCTTTTCTCAAAATCTCGTAAAAATCTTAACTATGAGTAATTTTATTACTATCCATAAATTATTTCACCACTATTTTATATAAATTTCTCATTTTATTTCATCTCAACATGATCCAAACTAGACCTTAATTTAAATATCTTGACCAAGCATTGGGATAACCACATAATGGCAGTTATCAACAATATTAGAGCCTCGAAGATTTAATAAATAGGAACAAGTGGAAGGAAGTAGCATATCAGAATGAAGATTCAGCAAGTATGTGGAATTAATTTTCTTTTCAGTATTAATTATATGATCAGTATTAAATTGAGAACGAATATTTTTACCAAGACGTTGTATGTGGAGCTTAATAATGGTAATATATATATAAATATATATATGTATTAGGATCCATTCTAAAGACTTAATTCTACTATATCTAGAATATTTGTGTTATAATCAGTGAATCTAGCATCTCTTATAAGGCATAACAAGATTGAGACATTTATTCCTCTTATTGTGAGTGGTTTATGTACTGCTCTTTGTATGAGTCTAATTACATGTATAAAATTATATTTATTTTCTTTATATTTCTTAATGAGTTCCCTAGAAAATAAGCAGCACTTTTTGTAATATTCTTTGTTCAAATCATGATATATATACTTTATATTCAATTGTCTTAACGTCATTACAAGAAAAATGAGTATTTGTGACTATTTATTTGCAACGAAAAGGTTATTTGTCATAAAAAAAAAGATTAATTTTAACTATAAATAATTATTTCGTTGGAATTAACTAACTGCAAATAAGCAGTTTTCTTGCAGTGTCGTTGTAGTTACTTGTGAATAAAAGAAGTGAAATATTAGAACTTTTGGAATATTCCATTCTTGTATATCTGCATCATGATCCTAATTTGTAATGTTGTATTCTCTTCTTTATTTATTATTTCTAGTATTGCAAAGATCAGTTGAGATAATCTTAAAATTAAAAGAATTGAATCTGAAGATCCTATTCATTTAAATAATTAACCTTTAATAATATATATTAATATTCAAGTACTACTCTTTAATCAATTAACTCAACAAGTAGCTAGTTATTTAAAATATCATGATCAGGTCAACTAGAGGCTCATAATGAGATCAATCTCAGTGGCTATGGTTTATTTATGTGCGTTAACTTTTCATTGGTGGGCAGAGCACTATATATGAAGGTCGACATCATAATTAACATAAGAAAAACGATATATATATATATTGAAATAGAGAGAGAGAGAGAGAGAGAGAGAGAGAGTTTTTGGCTTTTTAATTTTGTCACCGTCCAATTAGCTAGTCTTTTAAGGCATCGTACGTCTGGAATATGCCGAATTTTATAAATAATAGTGATATAAGTTTAGTGAAAATATTTGATTAGATTTTAAAAATTAAGAAATAAAAAGTTAGAATAGAAAATGATAAAATTAAAAAATTATTTGAATATAAATTTTTAATATTATTTTTATTTTAAAATTTGTAAAAGTTGTATTAATTTTTGTATTTTGTTTTGAAATTTTTAAAATTTGTATTAATTTTCATATTTGAATAATAATTAAGTAATGATTAAAAAAATATTAAAATTAAAAGTGAAAAATTAAAAAATATTTAATATTTGAGTAATATTTAGAAATAAAATTATAGAAAATCTTAAAAATTTTAAAAACTGAAAATTCTCCTTATGTCTAAAGATTCCCTTAATTTTTGCCTTCTTCGGCGGGAATTATTTCTGACCTACGGCATCATGCAATACTTGAATCAAATCAGCTAAGCACTGTAGAGGTTTATATATGACGTTAAGATTTGATCAGCGCATCATCATGAGCTTTTTTTTCTTTTTCTTTTTTTGTTCTTATTCCTCGATCTTCTCTTTGTGCAGCTGTCCATCAAATCAATCCTACTCAAGAAGCAATGTTCAACAGAAGTGATCGCATAGACATGCAACCACGAATGAGGCCCATGTTGAAGTTTTTTCTCGTGAAAACCCATGCAGCAGGCAGCTAGGTCACTTTCCATTCTTCAACTTCATCAGATTCCTACCTGTGAAACGTATTATAAGTTTGGTTTGTTTGCTTAGATTTTACCCTACCTTTGATGGGTATGTTTTCAAGATCAGATTCATTTTGCTAATATGATCAGCTAGCTATTAATGGAGATCAATCGCCTAATATACATATACATATATATATATATCAGCACATCTTTCAAACTGTCACGTGTGAAGGAATTTGAGGAGTAGGCTGGCTTGTTGTATTCTGAGAAAGGAATATGTTCGATGATGTTTGTAAAACATACATACGAGGAAGGAACAAATTAAAGAAAAATTATAGCACATGAACCATGTTCTTTGTGATGTGCCGCTTTGCAGTACTTGAAATATATTTATATATATATAGAGAGAGAGAGAATACTGGTTGCATGCGCGTTGGGGGGATTTGATCTCATTTTTCAGACAGATACGCCCTGGCCCACACACGCAGTACTGACTGGGGAAAGATCAGTGTTTTCACACCATTAATCTATTTTTTTCAAAAAGTCTTCTCAGGAGTAAAATATATATAGCAGTAAGATTTTTTTTAATGCTTTGGTTGAAAAAATATAAATATCAAGCAACTCTTTAGAGAAGAAACTAATAGCAATATATAATATGTATATATATATATTCGTGTAAAATATTCCAGCTTTCTATTTCTAGTTGTGGTACTGAAATCCTGCATGCACTTGTTATTCCAAAATTTATAACGTGGACGTCTGTCTTTCGGATCGAACAAGTTTTCATATAAATATGTATATATATATTTATATATATATATATATTCGTGTGACATGTCCCTTTCATCTATATATATATAATATAAAATATATTCTTTTTCCAGTGTCTAAGAACTAAGAACATCTTTGCTCCACTCATCGCCATCGTCCTTTTGATTCTGTTTTATCCATCGGCCTCACATGTCATCACTTTATATCACGTTCAAAATGTTAGCCCACGAGCAAATATCTATCTTTTTCTTTATCTAGGATTCTAGCTTGTTCTTGTAACAAAAAAAGAAAAAGAAAAAGAAAGGGTTATAGGTATTAAACAGATGGATAAATGAAAGGAAATGAATTTCAGTATGGTTAGAATATTACCATAAGAATTTATGATATAATAGATTCATAATATTCTAGTTTATTGTAACATGATTTATTATCTACCAATAATATTCTAGGTCATAATATGTATTGTAACATGACTTATTATCTACCATATTTAGTTTATTATATAAATGAATTATTATCGTTGATTTATTGTATTTTTATTCTTTTTCTAGCCTTATTTAATTTAATTACAATTAATTAAATTAGGGTGCAAAGCATTACAAGTTTTTATAGATTGAGAGTGAAATGTTTCAGCTTTAAATATTTGAAGATGTGGTACAATCTTGACAATTAAATCTTAATGGAGTGAGAAAAGTATTAGTTTTTAGTAATTTGAGAGTCCATGCTGTATTATATTATTTTTAATAATTATTTGAAGTCCATATAAATGCAAAACTCTTAACATTTTGAGAGTATAAATTGTATTTTTATTTATTTACAAATACTATAGAATAAGATTTGCATGAAGGTATGAATGATCATGTTCATGTGAGAGAGAAGGGTATGAAATATGAAATAATTAATCATTAACAATTATGCCAATAACGCTAGCTATATACGTACGTGTGTATATATATATATATATCTAATACATGGCATAATGCCTTGATTAATACAGCCAAGCCGACATGAGCTAGCCATGACGCTGAATGCCACTGTTTCCTTGATCAGCAGGAACACTCTAATAATAGGGCATTTGATTGAAAGCAATAATTTCTTACAAGAAAATTTGTTCAGATTGAAAACTTCTGCCGAAAGTGATGATGACGGAGAGCCTTTGCCTTTGGTCTGATTGGTATTGGGTGAGATCCGATATATATTCAAATCTTACGTACATGGAAGGAAAAACAAAAAATTCTCGAAAAAGTCTCCATAATTATTTCCTTCATTAGCGTTAACTTTAATTACCAAAATATATAAGATTATAATTAACCTTGATAAACGTGTTGTTTGTTATAATCATGTCAAAAACTATTGAGGCAATTTGATCCTTTTTAACTGTTGAATTTGAAAAACGACGGTTGAGATTTGAATTATATATAATTAAATATTTTTAGAGATTGGTTTTCTCTGCATACATTTTAATTTATTTTTTAAAATAATATTACTCTTTAGCTTTGATTTTTTCATCATCAATTACTTATTTAAATAAAAATTGACTAAACATATGATATACAAATGTGATAAGAAATAGTCACTCAAAAGGCCCATTATTTGGAGCAAATTCTGGAAGAGTAAGTATTTTTTAATAATATTATAAAATTTTAATTTTTTAAAAAATATATAAATTTGTTAAAAAATATATATATATAAAAATATAAAAAAAAAAAATCTCAAAAGCACCAACAGTGGCTGCCGGTAGCCGTCGCCGCAGTGCTACTCAACCCTGGAATAATTGGTTGCTAAAACTCACCCATATTATTATTACCTTTCAGAAAATTAGAGATATACAACTCTTTTTTATAATTTTTTATAAAACTATAATTTAAATAAAAAATTGTTTTGTAAAATAATTTATAAAAATAATATTATTTTATATAAATACACACGTTTTAAAATATATAATTATACAAAGTATTGCATCATTACTACTGTTACCTTTTGTTCAAGCTTTGAATAGGTTCATACTTCACAACTTCAGTTTAGTCATTAACAGCGGCGTACGGCTGACCCTAAAGTCATTACAACTCTGCTACCGACTTGAAATGTGTGCAAAAGCAACGTCCAGACGTCTTTTCATTTCTTTGTACGGGAAGATTCTGGTTCAACGCGGAATTTTTTGTTTATTATTTTGACCAGGACAAATATAATAAATTATAATATAATATAAACATTCGCCAATCATACATTCAGTATTTATAAGCTGGAAGTCTAACATGTTCTGAATATTTAATTATATGTTTGCGTAATAAAAAAAAATTGAGAATTTTACTTAAACCTTTTTAAGACTGATTTTGATTTTTGATTCTAAAATTCATGGGAAACATGAAAAAAATGTTCGAGAAGTACAGATGTTGAGATGAGTTGTTTGTTTGTGTTAATGGCTAAATTCGCATAACTAGTCAGAAAGGAGAAATGAATTATTCTCGGCTTATGGTAATTTGGATTTCAATATGATACTCTTTATATTCATCTATAAAATATATATAAATAATTAAATAAAAATAAATAAAGAGACATAAAGATTTACGTAGTTTGAAATAAAAATTTATGTTCATGGATTGTTTAGGAGACAAAATTCACTATATTAGATGATTTTATAATCTCTCATAACCTCACATATTACTCAATACAATGGAGAAATCTAAGATTTCAAGAGGTTGAAGACGATTCTTCTCTTGAGAGAGATTTGGTGGAGTCGTTATGTGCAGTGAAGTTTTGTATGTAGAGATCATGAGCTTGTGGAGAGCCAGTTAGATATGTAGAGATCTCCTCCTTATATAGAGATTTATTTCCTTAGAATAATTGAATCCAACTTGTTTTGTGAACTCCATTCCTTATAGGAATCTGAATCTTTTTCATTTTAGAAGTCCGAGTCACTTTCTTCTTACGAGTCTGAGTCAATTTATCTTCTCTCTTTTTGACTTTATCTCCGAGCTAAATTCTTAACTTTTATCTCTTCCCTTATTTCGAGAGGTTGAATCTGGTCAATTCTATCTTAACAGTTTTTTTTTTTGGGGGGGAACATGAAAAAATGTTCGAGAATTATTTTGTAAGAGTATTTTGTTTATGTTTTTGCAAAAGTAGTTTTGAATATTTCTGCGACGCGGAGAAATTACTTCAATTAGGTGATCATGTGAAACATGTCTCCTTTTTTTTCTTTTTTTTCTTTTTTTTTTTTTTTTTTAAGTTGAAGAAAAATGAAGAAGTTGGCAAACATCATCCAGATTTTCCAACAGACTCAAGACTAATCATTCAATGAATAATATTTTTCACAAATACATAAAACGAAACAAAATTCCATAGCTTATATAAATGACACGATCGATCGTCACGTTGAATATTCTGAAAGTCTCAATCTAGGCCGGCTATGCCACCAACATAAAACTCATGGAAGTTGTGAAAATAGCAACAGCTAGCATGCAGCAGCAGCCACCTCTTCGTGGTAGCCGGGAGCCGATCGAGCAGCAGTACGTGTGATATATATATATATATATATAGTATAAAATATAAGCCACAAATACATACCATGATCAACTATCAATAGGATCTAATTAAAAACATTTTCTGGGCAAAAACTTGATCTTTTGAATGAAAGATATTAATAATATGATCTATTATATTGCTGATCAAACACTTATCCTTGAAATCGCTCCTAGCTACTTGTCTATTTTCAAAACCCATATGATCAACATCAAAGACTAGCCCCTCTCTCCTGCATGCGTTGAAACTGTCCAATGAGTCATGAACTATTTGGGACCTTAATCCTAATTTCATCATTTGAGGTAGAGAAATCTGGGTTTAGAAATTAGGCAAAAAATAATGGTCATTTCAAGTGACTGACTTGATATATTTTAATAGCGCCATCGATCTATATTTAAGTGAAAACACCAAGCTTGACAAGAAGATCATGTCAAGTTCAAAAGAACATATGTGAGCACCACTACTCATAAAGAAAAGCCAATCTTATCTACATACAAAGCAAAGGTTTGTACGTAAGTGATCTGGTACGCAAGCCCCTCAAACCATCATCACCAGTGAGTGGAGTTTTAGGAGACAGCAACTGTAAATAGAAAATAGAGACCATTATATATAAGATGGATCTAGTGGGCTGAATTTATAAGATGAGGATCGGACTTCAACATGTGGAGATCAGATGCTTAGAGCTATTAGTCCTTATATTGCCATACGTGACACGTTATTGCTAGCTGAAATGACAAGAGAATTGGCTGTAAGATGGTAATTTGAATTTCCTAGAATTCCTATTAATTAAACTAGAGATCATTGAGACTAGAGTGGGAGAGGCCGTATATATAGGCATAAGAAATAAATTTTACAATAATATTTATTGAGTCTTTAAATTTATTGTTGTTCGAGAAACTCATGACATGGGCAGTTAAAGATTTTGTAAGACTCATTTTATGTGTTTATTTTTCTCATTTTAAGTTTTAACACTAGGATAAAAACTCTAGAAAATCTAAATAAGAAAAAAGGAAGAGAGAAGTGATCACCCTTTTAAATTGGAGCAAGACTTAATGCAATATGATAGACTTGATATAATATAGCACGCATCAGTTAGTGATGCTGGTAAAATGGCACTATGTTCCGGCCGGTTGCATCAGTACTACTACTATCAAGATTAATGGCACTAACGATATATAGGTTGACTTCTCTGCAGGGAAAGTAGAGCTAGCGTGCAATATGGCCATGAACCCATGGTCCTAAAGATAGGCAAATTACCTGTACCCCACCAAGAATTAATCATGTCTTCAATTTTAGATACTTATAAATGCATGCGTGTGGATGCAACGACATTTATGTGGGTGTGGGTATATCTGCATGTGCACGAACGCATGCACATGCACTGGCCAATATACAGTAGAAGTCTTTAAAGCACTAGTTTTGCATCTTTGAAGAATACTTAATTTGTCAATGAGTACATGATATAGAAAACCCAAATTATTACTATATTATGTAATATAGGATGTAATGTTTGAACGAATGTGTTGTACATGAAGAAAGAAGATGAGTTTACTTCCACGTTTGCTACAACTTTATCTAAAAATTAGATATTCCCCCCCACAAAATATATAGAAAACTATGGTCAGTGGCGGAACCAACAATTATCTTTGAGGGGGGGGGAACATTTTTATTATGTGACACATTTATGTAAAGAGTAATGCTAGATATAGTCGTAAGATGTGCAAGCTATATATATGCACTCCATTTGGAAAAAAAAAAAAAAACAAAAGAAAGTGGGGTCCACCATTAAAAAATAATTTTTTTATGTGAGTCTCAAATTTATCTATTTTTTTCAAAGAGAGTTATGGGCGGGACTTACGTACACATCCTATAACTGTCAACATCATTTTGCTTAATGAAGTCTAGGGGATAAAATGATTAAAATCTCTCAATTATTTTTCATATAGATCATTGATCTTAAATAATTTTTCTTGTATTTTCACTTTAGATTCCATATTAAGAAGTCCAATATTGCATATAAAAAAATTTGAGATCCATATTAATAAGCTTATTATTTCTCCTAAACTTAATTTTAATTTTAATTTTGAAGAGGTCACGTCTTTAAAAATAAATAATATATAGACATTAAACAAAATTTTGGGAATATAAGAAAAAGAACGGGAGACATTTTTAAATATATTGAATTTTTAAAAAATTTTAGAGAGTATATGAAAATTATAAATTTCTTAGGAGGTAATTTTCTATATTTATATAATTATGTATAAAAATTAAAATCCAGGGGTATGTTGTGTTTTCCAAAAGTTTTGATCCCCCTTCCCAAAAGTACAACGTGGGTCCGCCACTCACCACGATCAAATTAGACTACAAGATCAACGTACGTACAGCCCACCATAAAAAAGCCCGATAAATAAACGTTATGTATATATATAAATATGTATATATATATATATTTTTCCAAGGTCATGAGGTTTTTGAGTCAATGGAATTTACGTATTTATTTTTATGTGAATGTATAAGGTGTAGTTTATAAGTATATCGATGACGTGACACTCTATTATTTATTATTTTCCTAAAAGATTTATAGTAGGATTTTATTTGGAAATGTAATATTGAAAATGTAATTTTATTATTGAGGCCATGTAAAGGGATGCGTTTTGGTCTATCGATATACTTTAAGCTCACCTTAATATGACGCACAAAAATTACAAATGAGGCTTCGAGTCTTAATGTGTTTAGCGTAATGATTATAGACTTTTGATATTTGATGAATGGATTATATTTGCATGAGTTTTGAGTACCTTTTTAGAATTCCTTTATAAATTTTATTCAAAATTAATTAGATATGATATTTTAACTTATATAATGGGAAATGATTACAAGGTTTTTGCGAAATTTTCGATCTCACCATAGTTTCGTTAGATTTTGGAAAAAAACTAAATGTGTGCTAATGTTAATTATTTTGCTCAATGAATATAGTGCTATTGGCCACTAAGAACGGTTGCTGACCTTATTAAATAAGAGAAATTGGATAAGACCAATTATAACATGAGGCATAGAAAAATCCAATGTTTACTTAATGAACAAGAGGTCTCAGAAAATAAGTCCCAGAAAATCTGTCTCACTTTATGATACAACTAGAGGAATGGAATACTTCCTAACGACGTCATGATATGTAAGCCTATTAGCCTTGAGCAAAGAAAGATTGGTGCACACGCTTCACGATGGTTAACAGCATGCACAATGATCTTATTGAGGAGTTTTAGAATTACCCAACTTCCCAAGATATGTGGAACCATCTGAAAATTGCCTATGGGGGGCCATCAGTAAGTAGGCCCCGTGCTCTTATTTTACGGTTTGAGCAGTATGTTATGGACCTAAAATATACTATAACTGAGCATTTGACGTTGATGCCTTGCAATAATCCTATTGATGAACAACAAGCTACCGCTGTGATACGATCTTTATCTAACTCAACATGGGGGTAAATGAAACTTGTTTTGACACATAGTGGGAATATTAAGGTTAGGTTTGGATGTTGAGATAAGATGAAAATTTTTGAAAATTTTGTGAATAGTATTAAGATGAAAGTTTAAAATATTATTTTTTAATATTATTATTGTTTTGAAATTTGAAAAAGTTGAATTAGAATTTGAAAAAGTTGAATTGTTTATTATATTTAATATAAAAATTTGAAAAAGATATAATGATGAGATGAGATGAGATAGAGATAAGATTTCTCATCTTTACCTCCAAACATAACCTAAGACTTTTGTTGATATATCTCACCATTTGGAGTTAAAGGCGGAGTGCATAAATGCGTGCCATAATACTATTCTTGTTATCCAAGCTAGGACGCGCAAGACATTTAGATTTTAGGAGAAGCAATATGGGAGATATGCTGGAGCAACAAATAGTTTTGGGCCAAGGGATGAAAAGATAGCAAAGCGCAGCAGAGTCAAACGTGCTGGTAAGGACAAGTCCAAATTGAAGTGTTATAACTGTGGAAAAGTTGGGCACTTTGCTTGTGAGTACACTAAGGCAAAGAAGGTATCCATTAAGCATAACTCTTTCATTACTTATGCTTATTCACATATTTTTGTTACTCACTCAGTCTCTAAATGGATTGTGAGCACAGAAGCAACTAAACATGTAACTCAAAATCGAGTTGGATTTATAGATTATAAAATAATATCAGCTAGCAGACAGTACGTTATATTGGGTAACAAGTCTCGGATGGAAGTACTTGAAGTTGGCATCTAACAACTCAAGATGCGTCTGTGGTGCTTGTTTCTTCTTTGTGATGTGCTTTATGTACCTAGTGTTCAATGTAATATATTTTCAGTTATTTGTATGCTGGAACTTGGTTTTACTTTTCATTTTGATAGCTCTTAGCTGAACTTTTATTTAAATAGGGTTTTGTATGGACATGATTTTCTTTTGAATGATTTCTATATATTGGATTTAGATAACTCCAAATTTTCTTTTATGACTATAAATGATGATGATGTTGTTCCTCATTTATTGAAATGACGTAGTAGACTAGGCCACGTAAGAAAAATAGAATGACTAGACTAACTAGAGAAGACTTATTGGGGTTTCTCACTAATGTAAACTTACCTGTGTATGAGCCTTGTTTAGCTAATGAGACCTGTAGGAAGCCTTTTGGAAAAGCTCCTAGGGCATCTTTTTCTTTTAGAGCTAGTTCATTCTGATATTTGTGGACTTATGAATGTGAATGCACGTCATGGCGCCTCTTATTTTCTTCCCTTCATAGACGACTATTCACGTTTCAATTATGTCTGTCTGATCTCCTATTGTTTTGAAGCATTGAGCTGATTCTAGCACTCTGTAGCCGAGGTTGGGAATCAGAAAGAAAGAAATCTAAAAATTCTACAAACTGATCGAGGTCAAGAGTACTTGTTTAAAGAGTTTTAGATACTATGTGAGCAAAAGGGGATATACATGCAATTAATAATTCTTGGAACACCACAAGAAAATTGTGTTGCGGAAAGGAGGAATCATACCTTATTGAAAATTGTTCAATCAATGATGACGTAAGCTAATTTGTCAATATAATTTTAGGGGAATGCTTTTCTAGTTGCTACTTATATTTTGAACCGTGTGCATTTTAAATCCGTTCCTTCAACGCCATATAAATTATAGAATGTCGCAAAACCAATTTGGATCATTTAAGGCCTTAGGATTCTACTTGTTATGTTCACACCATTTTCCATAAATATGGAAAACTTCGATCTAGAGTAAATAAGCATATGAATTTATGGGAAGTGGTGTGAACATAACCTGTAGAACCCTAAAGTCGCAAATATTTCAAATTTGATTTTGCACCATTCTATAATTCATATAAGGTTGACGGAACGGATTTAGAAGACATACAGTTCAAAATGTAGGCAGTAGCTTGAAGAGCATACCCTCAAAATGATATTGGCAGGTTAGCTTACGACATCATTGATCGAACTATTTTCAATAAGGTACAATTTCTTCATTCCATAACACCATTTTGTTGTAATGTGCTAGTAATCGTTAATTACCTATGCTCTTTTGCTCATATAGTACCTAAAATTCTTTAGACAAATACTCTTAATCTTGATCAGTTCTTTTTCAATTTATTTATTTCTGATTCTCAACCTTAGCCACAAAGCCTTGAAATAGTCCAATACTTCAAAGTGATGGGAGATCAAATAACATAAATGAAATGTGAGTAGTCATCTATGAAGGTGAGAAAATAAGAGGCCCCATGACGTGCCTTCACATTCATATGTCCACAAATATCAGAATGACCTAGCTCTAAAAGATAAAATACCATAGGAGCCTATCCAAAAGGCTTTTTATAGGCCTTACTAGCTATACAAGGCTCACACACAGGTAGGTTTACATGAGTGAGAGACCCCAATAGATATCCTCTAGCTAGTCTAGCTATTCTATCTTTTCCTACGTGGCCTAGTCTAGCATGCCATTTCAATGAATTAGAAAAAAATATCATCATCATTTGTAGCCATAAAAGAAAATGAGGAACTATTTAAATCCAAAATAAATAAATCATTCGAAAGAAAACTATGTCTATACAAAACCCTATCCAAATAAAAATCTAGTGGAGGGCCATAAAATGAAAAGTAACCAAGTTCCAATATAGAAATAATTGAAAATAGATTACATTGAATACCAGTTGCATAAAGCACGTCATGAAGAAGTAACAAGAACCCCAGATACATCTTGAGTTGGTAGGTGACAACTCCAAGTACTTCCTCTCAAGTTCCATTACACAATATAACGTATTATCCGCTAGCTGGTATTCTTTTATAATCTATAAACCTAACTCGATCCCAAGCCATATGTGTGATTGCTCATGTGTCTACAATCTATTTAGGGATTGAGTGAGCAGCAAGAATATATGAACAAACATAAGTAATGAGTGAGTTGTGTTTAATGGATACATTCTTTGTCTCAGTACACTCATGAGCAAAGTATCCTACTTTTCTACAGTTATAGCACTTAAATTTTGACTTATCCTTGCCAGCACGTTTGCCTCTACGGTGACTTGCTATCTTCCATCCCCTGGCCCAAGACTATTTGTTGCTTTAGTAGATCTCAAATGTTGCTTGCGCTTAGATCAGAATGGCTTGTGCTTTCCAACTTGGATAACAAGAAGAGTATTATGGTGCGCATTTCTGTGATCTACCTCTAGCTCCAAATGGTGAGATATATTAGCAAAAGTCTTAATATTCTCACTATGTGTCAAAACGAGCTTCATTTCCCCATTTTGACTCGGGCAAAGATCATATCACAATGGTAACTTTTTGTTCATCAGTGAGATTATTGCTAGCAGTCTTTAGATCACGAATCAAGGCAGACATCAACCTCAAATTCTCAGTCATGGTTTTATAACATACTGATCAAACCTTAAAGTGAGAGCATGGAGCCTAGTTGCTGATGTCCTCCCATAGGTAATTTTTAGCTTGTTCCATATCTCTTGGGCAGTTGAGCAGTTCTTAAAATCCCTTGTAAGATCATGTGCATGCTGCTAAACATGGTAACGCGTGCACATCAATCTTTCTTTGCCTAACCCTAATAGGCTTCCGTATCACGTCTATGTTGGGAATTATTCCTTTCCTCAAGTTGTATCATAAGGTATGATAAATTTTCTAGGACTTCTTGTTCATTTAACAAATATTTGATTTTCCTAAGGCACATGTCATAATTGCTCTCATCCAGTTTCTTTCATTTAGTATGGTTAGCAACTACTTTCTTAGTGGTCATTATCATTACATTTATTGTGCGAGATTAACAATAGCATATAATATAATTTTATTCCAAAATCTAACTGGACCCTGAGATTTTTTTCTACGTAGTGAAATCAAGAATTTTGCGAAAAGGTAGTAATCATAAGTAAAAATACTATATCTTATTAATTTTGAATAAAAGTTAGAAAGGTGATTAAACAAAAATACTCAAAATCATGGACATATAATCCACTAATCAAATATGAAAATATCCATAATCATTGCGCCAAACACATTGCACATAAGCTCCATCTAAAGCCTCATTGGTAATTTGGTGTATCATGTTAATGTGAGCTTAAAATATATTAAAAGACGTGAAATATATCCCTTTACACGGTCTTAATAATAAAATTATATTCCCAATATTACATTTCTAAAGAAAATCCTACTACAAATCTTCTAGTAAAATAATAAATAAATATCGATGCCACGTTATCGATATACTTATAAGGTACGTCTTATCCATTCACATAAAATTCATATATACATTACACCTGAGCCCAACAAATTATCAATGTCAACTCTAGCCATTTTAATTAAAATACCTATAAACTCAAACATTGAATCATAGTGGTATGCATGATGGTTTAATGAATAGAGAGCCCACATTCTCAACTTACGAGGAGGGTTTAATAGGTTTTCAAATATAGGGACACATATTCAATATGGACAGACATTTAACAATAATTCAATAGATGCATATGCAACTCATCTATATAAATATTCATATAACACTGAAAAAATAGACTCAAGTAAATATGAAAAGTGTCCCAAATTTTTTTTATTATTATTATCAATTTTTTTAAAGCATTTTAACAAAAATGATCTTTTTAAAAAAAATTCAACTTTCTGTCTCAACAAAAATATATATGAATCAACTTTAAACACTAACACAAGAGTACACGTGACCACATATGGACATTGGAAGCTGTTGCATGCTCCCCACGCACCTCCTACATTGTGGGCTTCGTGGCTCTAGAGGTTGTCTTGCCTGTGATCACTTGCCACGGTGGAGAGTGTATAAAACCTCTGTCATTCTCAGTGTTTTCCAATGCCTAAAGACAAAATTCATTCATCTTAATGTGTATGTGTGTCGATAAAGTGAGCAAAAATGCATCTCATGTACAAGAATAGATTACACTCTCTGAGACCAAGAGTGGGATTGGTAAAAATTATTGTTCATTGTCGACTTCCTCAATCCATTTTTCTGGGTTTTTTTTTTTTAATTTTTATTTTCGACCATCCATTTTCAATTGACCTTAACTTACTCATATTATGTCCAAATCAAGCGTATAATATGTCAATTTAAAGCTTATAAACCCAACTTTGTAACCATATAAAATCCATTTCCAGAAAATAAGATTTGTTTAGTTAAAAGTTGGCTCAAAATCTAGGTCCGAACATGAATTTTAAAATTAGACTTTCAGATTTATTCTTCTACATGCAACAGAACTTCAGCAAATTTAAGAGACATGTTTTTGACATCAAAATATTTGATTAGAGAATTCAACCTTAAACATTTTATATTGCAGCCTCTAATGAAAAATCTGAAACACAAACAATCATGACATATAATCAATTACATGCTTTTAGACTCATTCCAAAACATCAAACAACTTGTAATCATATTTATATGGGCGAAAACAAGCAGCATAGGCTCTGATACCAATGTTAAATATGATTAATTCAAATTACCTCAAAGAGCAGAATTCCTACAAGTTCGGATCTTTGGTCATCTTACATCCCATGTCACTTTGTTGTTTGAATATCTATGTTGCTTAGAAGGCTACTAGAGTCTCCTAAAAAGGTCTACGCTTCAAAATCAAGAGATTTAAATAGTTGCTCTTGGAAATTATACATTCACTTTTTTTACTATACTTCTTTTAACGTATGTAAAAATCTTATTTGAAGAGTTTTCTCATTGATGGTTAATTAACTTTCTTGAAGTTAAATGGTAGTGGTAGAGAGTTAATTCTAGTAGTGGGGAGTTAAATAATAACTTTCCCACCCAATGTGTTGACAACATGAGTCATGAGGTATCCACTACCAACACAAAGTTATAATATATCCTTTTTTAATAAGCGTGGGCAAAAGTTTGTAAAGTTCTTTCATTCTAATATAACTCGCAACTAATTCCAAATAAAGTCCTAAAATAAAAAATGAAATCCCTAACTATTTCGAAAATATTTGCAAAATTCATTCACCATTTCTAAAGTACACGATCTTGTCAAAATAGGAGAGTTAAAAAATATGTGAAGATGTCTTGTGCACTTGAACTATCTGTTAAGCAAGAGACTCAGTCAACACTAAACACAGCAGAATTATCGTCAACTGCTTCAATATCGGCAACAACATTATCAACTCCAACAACCTGATTCTGCATATCTTGTACTTGATATCCTTCATTTCAAATATATTCTTATCATTATAATTGTAACAACTTGCTGTATAAATAAACCAACACACGAACTGGTTTGGCATTGAAGCCAGAACCTTCATTCCTATCTTATTTCTTTCATGGTATCAGAGCCACTCTGCTCACGCACATCTACACTGATCCTCACAGAATTTTTTTTTTCTTCTCTTTACTCGTCTAAATGGCTGCCTCATCATCTGTCAACTTTATTGCCCCCAACCTTAGCCAACTTGTTTCGGCTAAGTTGGATGAGACCAACTATCTCATGTGGTTGTCTCAAATTGTACCGGTTCTCAAGAGTCATGATCTAATGGGCTTCGTGGATGGTTCTATACCGTGCCCCTCTCAGTTTCTCCTTGATGATCAAGGGAAATCAACAACTACTCTCAATCCTGAGTATATCCTATGGAATCGAAAGGATCAATTTGTTTTAGGCTGGATTAATGCCACTCTTTCTGATAAAGTGGCACCATCTGTGTATGGTCTCAATTCAGCTCGACCTGCTTGGCTTGCTTTGGCCAATAAATTCGCTTCTCCATCTCGATCTCGCATTAATCACTTAAAGCGGCTCCTCCAAACTTTGAATCAAGGTTCCATGAAGTGTGCCGCTTATCTTGATTCAGCAAAGCAACTAGCAGCACAACTAGGAGCTGTTGGTAAGACTATTGATGATGATGATTTAATTGCTTATATTGTGAGTGGTTTAAATCATTCATATCATCCCTTTGTCACATCTATATCCATTGCCACCCGAGACAAAGCTCTCTCCTTTGAAGACTTCCAAGCCGAGCTACTATCCTGTGAATTACTTCTAGACACTCAGCACCACTCAATTCCACCTGAAACCAGTAACTTAGCCCTGTTTGCTCCCAAATATCCCCAACAGTCTTACCACAGAAAGCCAAAATACCCCACAAGATCCCACCCGCAAACCTTCCAACCTCTAAATTACTCTAAAAAGCCTACACCTACTACTCAATCATTTTCTTCTCCTCGGCCAAACCATCCTCAGCAAACTTTTAATACCCCACGCACCCCTTGCCAAATCTGTGGCAAACCAAACCATCAGGCACTTGATTGTTTTCATCGCATGGATTATGCATATCAAGGTCGCCATCCTCCTCCTCAATTAGCAGCATTGGTTGCTCAAACTAATGCTACTCATATTGCTGAAGATCCTTGGTTTGCTGACAGTGGGGCTAATCAACATATTACAGCCAATCTTGAGCAGCTTACTCTTGCACAACCATACACTGGACAGGAACATGTTGCTGTTGGTAATGGACAAGGTTTGAAAATCAAAAATACTGGTTCCATAATTCTCCATACACCTACTTCTTCACTTAAACTTAGTCAAGTTCTTCATTGCCCTCAAGCTTCTGCAAATTTACTCTCTATTAATCAACTCTGTCTTGATAATAATTGTTTCTTTATTCTAACTACTTCTCATTATTTTATCAAGGACAACCTCACGGGGAAGACACTGTTGGAAGGACAGAGTAGTGGTGGACTTTATCCCATCAATTTGCATACGTTTGTTCTCAATAAACCACTTGCAATGGCAGCAGTAGTAGGAGTCAAAGCCTCAGTTCCAGTTTGGCATTCTAGATTAGGACATGCTTCGCACTCAGTTGTTACTCAGTTATTAAATAAACATTCTCTCCCTTATGTTGGTTCATTGAATAATAGTGAAGTCTGTGAGCCTTGTCAACTTGGTAAAGGCAAGCAACTTCCCTTTGTTAGCTCAAATCGAATAACAAGTTCACCTTTGGAACTTATTCATTCCGATGTTTGGTCTTGCTCAACTCCATCACTTAGTGGATGCCGTTATTATGTTATTTTCATTGATGACTTCTCTCGGTTTACATGGCTTTATCCTCTTCAAAATAAATCTGATGTCTATGTATGCTTTCTCAAATTTAAAGCTCTCATTGAAAATCAATTATCCTGCAAAATTAAGAAACTCCAAACCGATGGAGGTGGGGAATATATGTCTAAACATTTTCAAACTTTTCTTGCAACCAATGGCATTCATCATCGCATTACATGTCCCCACACTCCTCAGCAGAATGGCACTGCTGAAAGAAAGCATAGACATATTACTGAAATGGGATTATCATTACTTGCTCAATCTCATTTACCTTTCACATATTGGGTGGATGCCTTCTTAACTGCCATATACCTTATTAATCGTTTGCCTACATTGGTTCTTAACAATGACACACCTTTCTTCAAACTATTTGGCAATATTCCAGATTATACATCTCTTCGTACCTTTGGATGTACTTGTTATCCGCTTTTAAGGCCATATACATCCCACAAACTCATGTTTCGTTCTAAGAAATGTATATTTCTGGGTTATAGTACCAATCAACGTGGCTATAAGTGTCTAGATCCGATGTCTCATAAACTTTTTATCTCTCGGCATGTGATTTTTGATGAACTTACGTTTCCTGCAAAAGATGGCTTGAAGTCCTCACAACCTTCCACTGTGGCTACCTCTCATGGTAATTTCTTTCCCATCTCGTTTCCTTCAAATTTCACCTCTGATTTATCTATTTCTAATATTGGACCTGATATCTCTCTTAGTACTCATGCAGATTCATCTACATCTCATCATTCTCCTGATCAAACCACTTTATCCTCTTCATATGATTTCATTTCTCCCCCATCTAGTCCCAGTCCAGATATTTCTCCATCTCTGCCTCACCCTCCACCCGCACCTATAATTCCTATTGCATCTCAAAAATCTCATCCTATGACCACTCGGTCTCAAACAGGACATCTCAAGCCCCGCACCTTCTCTGAGTATAAGACATTCTACTCAACCAAACATCCTCTTAAAGCTCTCACCAGTATAACAATGCCTATTGAACCTCGTTCTTACAAACAGGCCTCATTGCATCCTGAATGGTGCACAGCTATGCAAGAAGAATATGATGCTCTTATTGCAAATCGCACATGGATACTCTGCCCTCGACCAATGAATCATAATGTTATTGACAACAAATGGGTCTACAAGGTTAAACAAACATCCAATGGTCAGATTGATCGACTTAAAGCTCGATTAGTGGCCAAAGGTTTTGAACAAGAAAGTGGCATAGATTTTACTGAGACATTCAGTCCAGTTATTAAACCTTCCACAATTCGAGTTATTCTTGCTCTTGCTGTTCATTTTGATTGGAATATACAACAATTGGATGTTTCTAATGCTTTCTTGCATGGTGTTTTACAAGAAGAAGTCTATATGAAGCAACCTCAAGGCTTCGTTCATCCGGATTTTCCTACCTATGTGTGCAAACTTGAGAAGTCCTTATATGGACTCAAACAAGCCCCACGGGCTTGGTTCATGCGCCTATCTCAGTCTCTACTTCAGTTTGGATTTATCTCCTCACCAGTGGACTCTTCATTATTTATTTATCATCAAGGAAATATTCACTTGTTCTTTCTCATCTATGTGGATGATATTCTTGTGACAGGCACGCATCCTTCTCTTATAAATTCTCTTATTACCAAGCTACAACTGGAATTCAAAATGAAGGATCTTGGCTTATTAAATTATTTTCTTGGCATTCAAGCTCATCGAGACTCTACGGGCTTACACCTTCGGCAATCAAAATACATTGGTGATCTTCTCCATCGCACTAAGATGATTGGTGCCAAACCTTATCCTTCGCCCTGCTCCTCGGTACTTAAACTTTCAGCTCATGATGGTGACCCTCTCTCGGCAGCTCAAATTACTGAATATCGCCAAACTGTTGGTGCTCTACAATACTGCACTTTGACTCGTCCAGATATTGCATTTTCAGTTAACCAACTATGCCAACATATGCATTGTCCAAGATCTACTCACTGGTCTGCTGCTAAGCGAGTTCTTCGCTATCTCAAAGGAACAATTGACAATGGCTTATGGTATCAAAAAGGATCTCTTACTCTTCAAGCATACTGCGACTCCGACTGGGCTGGTAATCCTGATGATCGCCGTTCAACTACAGGCTATGGTGTTTTTCTTGGTTCATGTTTAGTATCTTGGGCTGCCAAGAAACAAACTGTTGTAGCACGCTCCAGCACTGAGGCAGAATATCGGGCTTTAGCAATCACCACAGCTGAACTCTATTGGGTTAGAATGCTTCTTAAAGAACTATGTATACCGCTTCCTATCCCTCCCACAATTTGGTGTGATAACATTGGTGCATTAGCTTTGGCTTCTAATCCTGTCTTTCATGCTAGAACCAAGCATATTGAAGTGGACTACCACTTTATCCGTGAGAAAGTTCTAAATAAAGATATCACAATCAAGTTTATTTGTTCTCAAGATCAGATTGCTGATATTTTTACAAAAGGATTAAGTACCAGTCATTTTTGTGAACTTCGGAACAAGCTGCAAGTGTGCCTACCCCCTTCCAGCTTGCAGGGGATGTTAAGCAAGAGACTCAGTCAACACTAAACACAGCAGACTTATCGTCAACTGCTTCAATATCGGCAACAACATTATCAACTCCAACAACCTGATTCCGCATATCTTGTACTTGATATCCTTCATTTCAAATATATTCTTATCATTATAATTGTAACAACTTGCTGTATAAATAAACCAACACACGAACTGGTTTGGCATTCAAGCCAGAACCTTCATTCCTATCTTATTTCTTTCACTATCTTCATAAATTGAAAATCCGTCAAAACTAATCCGGATGACACGATTAACATGCTTTGAACTAAGTGCGGCCGTATATGAACTATCTTCATAAACTAATCCGTATATGACTAGCTAGATATGTCTTTGATGTAAATTTTATTGATCTCTTTGATTAGTTTAAGAAGGCAACACGAATTGACCTTGTGCCTATATTCTGGTTCATGAGTGCTCTAGAGTCAAGGCCTAATTCTCATAGAAAGTGGCACCTGTAGCCCCAACATGACTCATACAAATGAACCTATAGAATTTGTTCAATAATCAAACATTCCTTTGGTCTTAAAAAAATAAAGGCAGTTGATAACTGATCAAGGTGATATTGATGATCTAGAACTTTGAATAATACAAATTCTTCATATTGATCTTTTCCAAAAAGCCCCGGAAATACTTCAATTTTCCCTTATTATTGTATGGATAAGCTAAGTAATATTGGTGCTAGAAATATTGCAAAAAAAAAAAAAAAAAGAGTGAACTATTCAGAAAGTTATTGCTACCTCTTCCGAAAATTTGCTACACAACTCTTGGGTTTATGTGTGCACTAGTGTTACCTTAAGATTGGGCCATATTATATAGCGGTTGACTTGATGCTGAGGTGCCTTGAAGTGGGCTGGAAAATTAACTGACACGATAAACAGATAGCCAGTCTCTCTGGCCATTTCTATAGCTTGTTATGTAAGTAATAGCTCGTAATTAAATAAATTTGAAAGCTCATCCTTCTTCTAATTTCCTTACAAACAAAAGCATATAATTATTCACGAATATATCCAAGAAATTTAAAAGAAAAAACAAGTCTCAACATTAATGGTGCCGATGGAGAATAAGTTGATCAGGGCCTTATGCATGTTTATATTTGCATAATATCTTCTCAAATTGATCTGCATTTGATTATGTATCTTCAAAATTTTATATAATTATGAACAATGTTTCTTTATATTCACTCTCAAAATATTATTTTACTGTTTTTTCTCTCTCCTACCTTTTGATCTCTCTCTCTCAACAGCGACGCAAACAAAAAAACCAAAAAGGACTGAACAAGATTAATAATTGCTTATTTGAAGCATATAAAAAAAAAATTTGATAATATCTCATTTGAAGCATATCAAGAAAAAATAATTTTTGGAAAAAAAATAAAAAATAAATTTTTTTTTTATTATTTAGTTCAAAAATGCATAATCTAATGTGAGAGTTTTTTTTTTTTTTATATGAAAAATCAATCTCTAAAAAATATGATTTTGTATATGCATATAAAAAAACTAATGCTAATGCTCTTACAAACTCATACCCGACGGCCTTGAGGAGCTAATTGGCTTTCTTGTTGAAAGGTTTGGATTGAGACAGACGTTTTGAGCATCAACGCATTGCAATTTGCTCTCCCACTTTTCAAGAAATCTAAGGAAGGTAAGTCACATTTCTGTTTAGGTATAACAAGTATTTCATTTCATTTCATCTCATCATTACAATTTTCTTAAATTTTTATATAAAATATAATAAACAATTTAAATTTTTAAATCTCAAAACAATAATAATATTAAAAAATAATATTCTAATAATATTTTATTTAATTTTTATCTCAACTCATCTCATCTCAACTCACTGTCCAAACTGTATTGCAGCCTTTTAGAAAATCCAATTCCAACCGAGTCTAAATTCAAATATCCTTATAGCTAGTAGTTGGGGGGAGCTGTCACAGCTTCTCAGTGCTGCACGTGGAAATCGCCAACCTCTTCTTGCTGCAGTACTACTGGGTTTGACTATCACCATTTGATGAACTGGCACGGTATCTCCAGCAAAGAATTATTGTTTAATGAATCAACAACTCCTCATACACACAATATCATATGCCAGAGACAGCAACCGACTAAATCAGATGCTACTGTGCCATGGTCTCTTCAAACACTTACAAAAAAAGTGTTTGTTTCCAAAACTGCAGGCATCATATGGAGCTTCATCTTTTAAATTGTACGAACTTAATATATAATTAGCTTATTGTTAGCTTAACAGTGAAGAACTCTGCATCATGTCTCTAATCTCCAGAACACACCCATAAATGTAGGTTTTAGATTCCAATATCTCCATTAATTGCGACTGGCTCCATCTAAAGATAATGCTGTAGAAATATATATCAGTAATACGCGTATTCGGGGAAATCCCATACATATATTCCTGGATCATGCAGATGAGGTGAAACTCGTACATTTATGTGAGAGTAAACATACATGGTCATCAAGTTTGTTTAGTTGAACATTGTGAGGTATGTTTTGGCATGTAGCTATCTATATATAGCTATATATATATATATATATATATACAATGCACACTACAGCAAGCATTTCAGAATCGATGTCTAGTGATGAGGGTTTGATTTGCTTGTGTCGTTTACAGACAGTATCCAGCGTTGTGATTCTTCAAGTTAACAACATGTTTTTACAATGTTCAAGAGATCATTTCCGCTCAAATTGTCGACAACATTGGGGACTACTTTAAAAAATATATGTTTGATGTAGATGACAGGGGAACCATTCATTCGATTTTTTTGTTCATTCTTTTGCATAGTCCTCTCTCTCTCTCTCTCACTAAAAGATTAATTTTCCAGCTACTATTATCTTATATTTTGTTGTATTTAGTCACAAATGCTAATGCACATATTTTCAGTAGTTGTCTAATGATAAATATATAAAATCACTTAAATTGTGTCACGTCAATAGATGTGCTTAGGATGATAAAATCTAGAGTTAGTCTACATACAGTCTCTAAATGGGGACTGCTCATTCAAGCCCATATAGCTATGCTTAAGAAATATATAAAATTACAATAATATATTTTTTAAAATAATGTTTTTCTCTTTTTTACCCTTATTCATCAATAACACTGCACACGTAGTCTCCCACTCGGGACTGCAAATAAAATTTCTCTAAAATCTAAAACAAAGAGTAAAATTAATGGACATATTGGACCTATTCTATGCCTTCCATTAAAATTACCACCTTAAATAAAATGACAGGGGGATTATGTTAGTGGCAACTTCTCCATATTACCCTATGATGAGATCTGTACTTCCCATGTAAAGTTAGCAACTTCTGGTCACCTTCTATTCCATCAGAGATTTATGGGAACTAGGGCCTTAATTATTATTATTATTATTAGTTTTTATCTCCAACCTAATTGCATTACAGCTTGACAAATAAACATATTAGAGATCTTGTTCCCTCGATTGAAATCTTAGTTGTATTTCTAATATTCTGATGTCTCCACGTGTCTCTCCTCCGTTTTCCCCTGTTCCGCAGACAACTCCATTAAACCAAACTTACAAAATTGAATAATTTATTTTTCTGGAATCAAACAAAGGGAAATTTCCATCAAACCACAGGAGTATGGGATCTACTTTTAATGCAAATCACCCTATATATACCTCCCAAATCCAACACCACAGTTTCAAAGAACAGAAGCATCCATCCTCAACACCCTAATATCCTGAAAATGGCTCAATTTCTTCTTCTTTTCTTGATCTTAGCAGATGCTTTTGTTTTTCTAAGCATGGCTAGTGAAAGGGCTCAGACCATGGTCCAGACCAATGCAGCACCCTCCTCAAACACACCTGCTTCTAGTCCATCTAATAAGGGTGGAGATTCGTACAATGCAGAAGCGCCCATGATTAGAAAACTGGGGAAACACCAGCCTGAAGTGGCAAAGTCATCATACACTGCACCTGGCCTCAGCCCATCAGAGAAAATGCAGTCTTTAGAAGCAGCAACTTCTTCGATCCAAACAGCTCCAATTGGGACAAAAAGTGTGGAGAATGGGAGTGTCCAGAGGCAGGAAATCCTCCTGAGAAAGCACTCACAGCATCATTCTGTGGATAAGTCAGTTGCTGGAGGGGGTGTAATCCTCGGTGGCTTAGCCACGACTTTCTTGGTGGCAGTTTTTTGTTACATAAGAGCTACTGGAAGACACAAGACAGAGACTGTCGTTTGAGATTGCCAGTTGTATTAATTGCATGTATACATATCGGTCTTCTTTTAATGCAACACTTTTGGCCTACAGTGTAAATAAATCGTTTAATAGAATTATGAACGCAATCTTCATCAGTAGAGATTAACATTTTCGTTTTAATCTTTTAAATTTTATCTATCATTTATTGAAGCCTTATAAAAATGTGATTTCCATTGAAGGGTATGTTTTTACCTTTATTATTGTCTTTTGTACGGTAATAAAGGGATGCCCATAGTGGATGCCTCTTCTCCTTCTCATGTATGTGGTTGTGAAGCCATTTCATGAACCTTGATGGTTGGCCATTAAGGCCAGCTAGGAGTAATAATAGGAGAAGCTATTTATAGTACCTCTGCTCCTAAAGTGGGGCACTTCTTGAAAAGAAAAAATCTCTCTCTCAAATATGTCTAGATAGTCTCAATATTTAAGCCAATAAAAATTTGTGAGTATTGGTATTACCAAGTTACACATTCCACCATCGACGATGATGATTTTAGTCAAACAGCAACGATGGAAAAGTTGTGAAACAACCGCACTCGATTTGAGATTTGCCGCATGAGGCTTTTGCTGATTTTTTGACACTTTTAATGCGATGTTGACGGAGTGATCTATACCTAAATGAATTTAAGACTAATTGAATACAACGGTATTAGTAAGAATTCTTAAAGTTTTAGGAGTTGGATAGTCACTTATTGACTTAATGATATTATCTCTCAAGTAGATAGATGATATACTAAAATGTACCATAAATGAGGCATAGGATGATGGGTATCAAGTTTGAGAAATTAAAAGTTTCTTGCTAATGAGATCCATTTCGTTTTATTTAGCAGAGTCAATGAGAAAATGGAATATGAGCATTTTTCTACATTAAGTTTCTATAAATGCACACTTATATTTATAAGGACATCAAATAAGAAAAATTGTCCCATTATATAAATGCAGTTCCAAAGAAATTTTTTAAATTTTGATAAGATTTTTAGATGAAATATTTTCTGATTCGCAATGGTATGAGCTATATGATTAGAGCAATTATCTCACAGTGTTCTAACTTGCTATAAATTGAGTTATAATTTTTTTTTACGCTAAATTGAGTTATAATTGAATTATAATGCAAATAAGTTGATACATCTCACTTTGATAGATATAATATGGGGTTGTAGCTATAATCCTAACACGTCGTCCTTAAATTAAATTCATTTGTCTGTTAGTAGGACTGAGTGATTATTTTGTGCAAACAAGAATTCAATTGAGATGGAAATAGGAGGGATTTGAGTTTAGATTTTTTTTGTTGGGTCAANCTAGGACTGAGTGATTATTTTGTGCAAACAAGAATTCAATTGAGATGGAAATAGGAGGGATTTGAGTTTAGATTTTTTTTGTTGGGTCAAGAAAATTACTAATATTTTTTACGAGGGTGTGGTATTGTAGATTTTATTAACACTTATTTTTTGTATATAATATTTTATCCCACATTACCTTAATATTAATTTTTTAAATTTTTTTATAAAAGATTGTCAAAATTAGTGAGAGTAATTCACCAATTAGGAGGAGTATACTTTTGAATAAGGGTGTACCACTAGTGATAGTGACTCCTAGAATTTATTAGAATATAAGATCCTAGGGCTGAGCACCGACCTGTTCGGAGTCGGAGGGCCCAACCTCTGACTTCGACTCCGACTCCGACTTCGACTTTGTCAGAGGTCGAATCCGACCTCCGACTCCGAGGACTATGGACTCCACTCCGACTCCGACTCCGACTTGTTAGAGCGGAGCTGGAGCGGATTCGGATTTTGGGGCTGTGTGGTTGCATGCGACGGTGCGATTTGAGAGAGGGGTTGTGTGGCTGCTTGAACATGCAACGGTGCGAGAAGGGCTGAGCATGCGACGGTGTGAGAAAGGCTCTGTGGCTGGAAGCTGCGTGAGCGTGCGACGATGCGAGAGCCGAGAGGGGCTGTTTGGTTTGCCGTGAGTGTGAGAGACTAAGAAGAAATGACCCAGAGATTCAGTGTGGTCTACAGTGAACCACTGAGCGTGAGAGACTGAGAAGAAATTTGACCCAGAGATTCAGAGAAGAAGAAACGGCGCAATGCGCACACTGCGTGACTGCAGAGGGGAAATGGGGGGGTGCGCGTGGGACTCGGGACTATGGAAACCCTAAAAAGTAA
>QEOT01000504.1:105103-120351 GCA_003123785.1 Pterocarya stenoptera
GTTTTGTGGAAACTACAACAATGATTTCAACACCTTGTGGGCAAGGTGCTGTAAAAAGGGAAGGACCTATTAGGAACCCTAAATGGAAAGGGGCAAACTGCAAGACAGGAAGTTAGAGGTGAGTTTGGAACTGAAGTTATGAGCTGTTGAAGTGAAGGGGGCGTGAACTCTAAATGGCATCATTGAGGAGTAATGAAACGCATAGCTGAAGAATAAGCTTCTGAAGTTGTAGTGTTTTAGTGCTTATGTCGATTACCTTTATGTAAAACGTAACGTTTGCTGTTATAAATTAAATGGTGCGTTTCTATATGTTATTACTATCATTTACAATTTCTGTTGTAATGGTGATTTTAGCTTGTCTTAGTTTGTTATGAACGTGGTATATGGGGAGGGAAGGACAGAGGTAATGGGGTATCTTGAACCTGAGTGTGATGATCTATTGGAGGAAGGAATTCTCTCTAAGAATTTCAGTGTGATTAATCTAAGCATAGAATATTCCTTTCATCTTCTTTCTGTGTTCATCTCTGCTATTTCCATACTACAATAGTTATAGTAAAGAGTTAGTCTACGTACAATCCTTATTTTGAGATTATTCATATAAGCATATACAGTTATATTTTTAAAAAAATTTAAAATTATAATAATATCATTTTTAAAATAATATTTTTTTTTCTTTTACTCTCATTTATCAACGAAACTGCACATGCAGTCTTTAATTTAGAATTGTAAATATAATTTCTTTATAATAAATATTACATCAAGGTTGATAACAGAATATTTGAAAATATTTTACCATCCAAACGCTACTTAAGATATGACCACTCTTTCAATCCAAGTGTCACCGCTATTAGATTCGAGGGACACGTGCAAGCCTGCAAGGCAGTTTGCTTGCGACAAAAGCTACCGTATACAAAGCGGCGCAAGCGCAAAACTCTTGGAGCCGCGAAGCCTTTTTTCCCCCATTACTTTCTCAGGAAGAAAGACTCAAAATTAGTTCGTATTCGATCGGAAAGCAACAATGGTGGACGACAAGTCGGTTATGGCGGTGGTCAGGGCGGCCAGACCGTCCTTTCGCAACATTCACGACAAGATTGCCTTTTCTGTTCACGCCTCCTTCCTAGCTTCCGGCTACGTGCTCACTGCCACCGGACCCTCCGCCTTCTCCGACACGGCTCTTTCCTCTCCCAATACTGGTACTCTCTGTCTTTCTCTGAATTCTCTCCTTAATATATTTCTAAATTACCAATATCAATCGTTTGTAGATGAGGTCGGTATGGACCAGTGGAACGAGCTAGACGACGAGTACGCTTTCGTATACACGAACCCTGATAAAGGTTCGAAGAAGGTGCTCGTCAAGTGCCTTGCGATGGATGATAAATTGCTAGTGGATGCTCTTGCTGACGGGGCTTCCGAGCCAGTCCATCTCGAAATTAAGTAGGGATTTCCTTTTACTTTGTTCCTCTGTCCGCTTTCGATTGGGTATTTTCGGTTCGCTTAAATTGTTTTCTTCAGTTCCGCTTATAGGGTTGGGGGGTTTTTCATTGCAGTGTTGAAGACTATGCTGGAGAAAATGGGGGCACCAATTATTCTGCGCAATATAAGAATCTGGCGGAGCTGGTGAAGAAACTGGATGCTGAAGTCCTTTCTAAATTAGATGGATCCTCACTACCCAGTTCATCAAATAATGCTTCAAGGTAATTGAGCTTAACCTATTTGTAGTATCACTTTGTCTATTTATGGATAATTGGTGCATGGAAATGATTTCGAATAGATTAGTGCATTGCATTTGACGCTTGAACCTATTTCGCCTACTGATTCGCACACTCTGTAGTTGCTGAATGTATTAAATCCTTTATCCCCTCCTGTCTTCATGATCTTGTTGATTTTAGAGTAAAATAAATAAGTCGGTGATTTGAGAATTGCTCAAGGGCAGACAAAATTTTTGGCTGGTTTTTTGTTATCCAGTGGTTGATTACCGTTTTCAGTTATCACAAAGTTCAGATTATAGTGCTCGAGTCTTTCTGCTCATTTCGAAAGTCCCAAATCTATCTACATTTTTGTTTGCTACAAGCTTTAACACGCACCTGTAGGTTTTCTTAAAAAGCTTGCCAGTGAACTTTTCTTGTATCATTATGTAAGCATAGAGCCGGAATTAAGTGATATAGAAATTGGAAAACATTGAAATTTTGAAGTAAATACTTGATCGAATCATTCTGTTGATCAGTTTAGCCTGGAACCATGGCTTTTCCTAGATTGGACGTGTTCCTAGGGTGGATTCGTTCAATGTTTTATGTAGTAAAATTCTTTGGTGGTTTTGGTTTAGTCATGGGGCAGTTGAACTGGTAACCCAATGGCTTGCTGTGTGTAAAGAAATAGAATATAGGAAATGTTTGAATGAATTCTTTATTGATTCAAAATGTATTCAGCTTGCAGGTTNCTCTCTCTCTCTCTCCCCCTGCCCCCCTCCAGTTGCTTACATTCGTTTAATAGTTGTATGATTTCATAAAGTGCATGCTGTCCATACATAATTGCCATCGATTAATAAGTGTGAACTTTTTTGGTAGCTGCAGTTATGGTACGAGTGGTCAAAATAAATTCTTCCACTTGCTGTAGTAAATTCTTGTTGAAGTCATGTTATACTTGTATAGACACGACTTTTGTTGAAATATGCGATCTCTCTCAACTCTGACCTGGACTCTTTGGTTTATGGTCCATGCTTTGGATTCCTTAATTCCAATTAGCTCAAGGCAATCCAGTTATAGACTTCAGAAGGCTGAGCATGGCTTAGGCTGTGGCTTAGATTGTCAAGATCATAACACCAACTACTCTTTCCACACTTTTCTCTTCATTGCACCCTATACATTTTCCAATTAGTAATGCCATGTATTTCTCACCTTCTCTGCTCACTTTGTGCATATTCAGTACAGGATATACCACATTAAGTTTTTTGTTTTTTTCACGGAACAAGAATATTTTCTGTTTCAGTTTTTTTTTTTTTTTGGCTATGTCTTTTAGCAGTTGACACTAGTTTTAGTTGTATAAAGAGAAACTGGAATAGTTCTGGTTAGCATATGGCAACTCTTGTTGGTTAACTTAAGTTAATCTAGATAAGAGCTAATACTTACAAATGTGTTTATATGCTAGATTAACTTATGCAGAGGGTTTTTTAAATTTCCTTTGCTTTGGAGAGATGCTGTACATATAGTCCTTTCCAAATCTGAGGTCCCAAAAATGGTGCCATACTTATTATGTTGTTACACTGCATCAAGTTTGAGTGCTGGTTTTGTAGCCTAAACAGTTTCCTTGATAATTTTTGTTTGGGAAAAGATAAAATTCACCTATTTTCACATATTGTTCATACACCTAAATGGCTAGACTTAGATGAGGGTGCCATTTGTCAGCTTTTGACCATTGGAAGGCACAACGTAAAAATGTTGGTAGTTTGGAGTCCAAAATAAAACGCATATTAGTTTCAAAATGTAAAATGCATAAAACGCATGCTAGCTTGAGAGTGGAAAGTGTATTTTCTCCTTGTTGTTTAATAGATTTTGAATTGTGAAAGGATTTCTGTATCTTCTGGGTAAGTCATCAAAGAATGAGGCTCACTAAGTGTGTTTTGGTGTGCTGTTTAGAATCATATATCCCCCTATTAATCCCAGTGGTGGTAGTGATCTTTTTCCTGGGCCTGGTGCTGGAACGTACCCAACCAGGTAGTTTGCTTTCAAGGATTCTTTTTGGTCCATTCCTAAGTTTTGAGTTGTTGCATTTTGCAAATGGCACGTTTATATATTTTTAATTGTTGTTCAGGGGTGCTTTTGGAGCTGGTGGGAGCATGCTTGTAGGTTCGTCAAATGAGACCCCTTTTTCTTCCCCCTTTGTTTTTTGGCCGAGTTTAATGCATATGTCAATTAATTAGTTATTTTATCATGTGGAAGCAGGACCTAATGATCCTCGCTGGTTTGGCGGAATTGCGGGAGACCCTGGTTTCCCTGGAGGACTGCCGTGAGTGGTTCAGATTGCTCTCTCTCTCTCTCTCTCTCTCTCTCTTATTTGATAATCATACTGGTTGGCTTATAATTGTAATTGGTTCTTCCAACAGGAGTATTCCTCCAGGTGCTCGTTTTGATCCCTATGGCCCACCTGGCGTTCCTGGTTTTGAGCCTAATCGGTTTGCGAGGTATATCAAAAATAAAATAATTGGAGAACTTTCTACGGTTAATGAAAAAATAATGAACGTTGTGTTTGATGTGTGAATGTGTTGCTTTTATTCATATTTGTGTAACTAGTTGTCCTAGCGATTGTTCAGAAAACCTTAAGATCCTTCTAATGGGCTTTAGGTGGAGCTCAAGGGATGATATGAAATACAGTGGTCTGCTGGATTCTAATATGGTGGGTGGAACAGAAGATTTTTCATTAGATATTTTGGTGAACTTTGGTGGGTTTAGTGCCTGGCCTAGATTAATCTCTCTCAAATGAGTAGGAAGGGAGAAAAGAGGGGTTTATTTGCATCTTGTCCCTAATTCAGATATTTTTATTTTTTATTTTTTTTTGGGGGGTGGGGGCATTATAACTGGTTTACGGGGTAGCGTCCTCTTTTCTTGAAAAAAGAAGAACGGTTCACAAGTGGAAAGTTGAATTCAATTGACATACTTTTTAAATCTTCCTTAGATAAACCGTAGAATCTTTGTTACCAAAAAAATAAAAAAGAAGAAGTGATGCTTCCTTAATTGCCTAGATTGAGGAAAAGAAACTGTCATTAATTCATTTTTAAACTACTGTATTTATCCTTTTTCTCTGCTCATTTTAGGAAGTGTGGGGCTGTTGTCATGTTTTTAGTCTATTTATTCTTATACACGGAGATGTTTGTATGACCTGGGGTGGGATTGTTTCCTACTACTATTTGCCTACATTTGTTTATTTGGAAGTAGAGGGCTCTAAACATGCTCCAAGTCTAATTTCCCATTACATCTGGATTTTTGAATAATCATCGAGGGTGAGATAAGTTAACTGCTTTAGTGTGCACTTGAACACACGATAATGTACTGAAGGAGTTTCTTGAGTTGATCGATTGAACTGAAGAATTTGCCGGCCTCTGTGTATTATCTGTGACTGGTATGAATTTGAAAACAATGACAGAAACTTTTTAGTTTATGGTGTGGGACTTTGAACGGTGAAATGTAATTTAATATGAACTGAGCTACGATAGTTATGTTAAATTTGATGAATGTTCAGATTGATAGGTTTAAGTTTTCTATATAGTTATAAGATGATTGTATCTGAATTGATTTTGGGTTCTGGTGCATGTGAATCAGGGCAATGCAGGCTGTGATTGGAACTTGTAATAGCTAAACCAAACATTTACCATTGTTTCCTTTTTGTTTCTTGCAGAAGCCCTAGAAGACCTGGGAGTGGGCCACATCCAGACCTGCAACCCTTTGGGGGGGATTCAGATTTCATTTAGCTGATGGAGCTCTCTGTTTCAATAAACTTTGTTATCCTGTTCCTTTTTCCTTGAGATCTCAGCTCCCATGGAAACATGAGAAGGATGCTGACATATGGTTTTCTTTCTTTCTTTTTTTTTTGGGTGCGGGTGGGGTTCATTTGGCTAAGAGACAGTGTGTAAATATGATTATTGTGCGTGGTATTTAGTATTTTGGTCATTTAAATTTAGTTTTCATGTCATGTGCTTGCAACTCTTTAAGGATGAATCCAAAGGTCAATGAGATCTTTGGTCATGGTGAACTAACTGCATGTAATTTTACAAAGAGAATAATATTTCATACTAACACTATTATTTATTTTCATTGTTATTTGGAGGACGGTGAGGGTCAACTGAAAACGAGGGAGTAGGTATGACGTTGATCTTCTTGAATGTTGTCGTATGAAAATTTCTTCATTTTTAGGATCGTTTGAAACGTGTCGTAAGATGCAGGTTGGAGTCCAAGTTTCTACTTGACTACTACGTCTAGTTGTACCCGTTTTAAGTATGGAAGGGGGTCGAAATCAAATTATCTCTTCTCATATAATCATTACAATTATAGATAAGAAACACACGACACGATTGAGCTTTAAAAAAAATAAATACAATTTTTGATAAATTAGTGATAAATTTATTTTTATCTTTAAATTATCAGGCCAGGGTTTTGAATTTTGAACTCTCAATACTTAAAAGTGATGCATTGAGCAGACTCAAAAAATTGATATTTTGAATCCTCAGGTAAAATACTGAGTGTAGTACGTACATCTTAATTCCCCCTTCTACCATCACTGCCTTTAGATTATTTTCTAATATCTCACTAATCGGTGTATTAAAAAATATGAATCTTAAATAGTTAAATCATTATAATTAAGATTAAATAAAATGAGGGAGAGAGAGAGAGAGAGAGAGGGGTAAATAAACAAGAGAGATAAAACAATTGGGACCCAGCTCTTAAAATTCTCTTCATTTCATTTTCTTTGTTCAATTCCTTATGGATTAAGTCTAAGAGCCATAACGGGGATGTAGCTCAGATGGTAGAGCGCTCGCTTAGCATGCGAGAGGTACGGGGATCCTTAGCATGCGAGAGGTACGGGGATCGATACCCCGCATCTCCACCTTTTTTTAACCCTACGATATTCGGTAATGATCATGATCTCACAAAGATGAATACATTACATCATGGGCAATGATAGCCATACCACCCATTTACAATTTTTCTATAAAAATATTATTTTATTAGAAAATTGTAGAGTCGTAAGGACATCATTTCTCATAAAATATCATAAAGTAAATATATTCTAGAAAAATAATATTCTTATAATGAGTGGTGGAAATTGTTTCAACTTTAGTATCGTGCACATGGTAAAATATGTTGACTGGGGTAAGTGGTTTGTAATCCACGATGTCATTATATTTTGATAAACAAAGACCCAAACTACAACCATATTATATTTATATATTTAGAGCAAAGACCACGCATAGAAATAATGACTGCAATTATAACGAGAAGTGTTACAGCTACAAAGAAATTAAGTATACAAAAGTAATCCTATAAACTAACGTGACTTCTTATATATGATTTCTCAGATTAATTTTACAATCTGATGAATTATATCAAACCGCATCAACTTTTGTAACTAGAATATTTCTCTAATTAATATAGTTTTGCTTCTGCTCCACATGCAATGAATTTCTTAGCTTATAATACCAAGTTTCGGAAAACTTGCCACTACCCTACCACTAGGACTTTGGGGTGTAGATGCTTTGAAGAAAACAATCATGAAAAAAGTGAAAATTGCTTAATTATTTCAAAGTGTGAACAGCTCTCTGAATTCAACATGAGAGAAACAAATGAGAAATCGACCCAAAATTCCCATGCAAATGAACATACATTGGTCTTTGTTTTGTCTGTATTGTTGGTACCAAAAAAGAGGTGATGAGCATGCAGTAGGTAGGTCCCGCCTCGCGCCAGCCACTTGACTCCAAAGACTAATAATTTACGGATCGATCAAGGAATCTTCCATTGCGGATACCTCCTGGCCTCCCAATGGAGACGTGAGAGGATTGGAAACGTGTGGCACGGCGTACGCGTCTGCTCCGTAATTTACAATTTGTAAGCTAGAGCACTTCCAATAGTTTCTTCATCCTATATTTTAAAATATATCATTAAAATTTACTTTTTCTATTTTACATATTGACTTTTACAATATATCATACATCAACTTCTTTATTTTTTCTTCATATCATTTAAATATTATATTTTTTATTCATTTTAAATGAATCTCATAATACCAAACAACTATCAAATGAGAGAGAAAATAATTAAAAATGTTTTAGAGGATGAATAGTATTCTCTAGATGTAGAGAATTACTATTGCAAAATGTAAAATGAAGAAGAAGATACAAAATCTACTTGAAGTTACTTTTAACCAATTTTCTTTATATTATACAAAAAATTGTATTTTACAAGATCTATTGGGAGTGCTCTAAGCTAGTCCGTCTTTCTACACATGCTCCCAAACAAGGCAGAAAAAGCTAGCCATGCCATCACGCCCATGTCACTAATATAAGAAAATTGTTTATTTGTTGTCAATTATTTTTTATTAAAACGAATCTGTTTTTATTCTAAATGATCGTTCTTGTAACAAATAGTATATCCCAAATATCTTTTTTGTTTTTTGTTTTTATTTGTAGTGGCGCTTCTAGAATGAATTAAATTATTAATCAAATTATTAATCATTTCCGTTTTTCTCTCAGTAAGTAAAACTTATCCATCAGTGCCATGATCGTCTTCTGGTCTTCCTCTACTAGTATTATATATAAAACCAATCGTGTGCTTCGGATACTTCGAAGAAAACCCAATATTGCCATCAGGGTTTTATTTACATGGTAGATAGATATCTTTTGTGGGCATGAAGAACTGAACCTTTTTCTGTGGCTTGGTTCTATCTGCTGCAAAAGAAAGAAATATGGGTATGCCTAAGCATCTGTTTCTTTTGCTGCTGCTTCTACTGGTTGTTTCTACGTTCCAGAAACCAGAAGTACTTACAGAAGCAAGGCTACTTTCCTCATCAATACCTGATCAACAAAGTAAGAATTATATATAGTTTCTCTGATATATATACATACATACATATATATATTTATATGTGGTGATCTTTGCTTATATTAGTGGGAATCTGTTGTATAAAATCACAGGATATTCGAAGATTTTCTCGACTCTGGGAATTGTTTGCAAGTGTTGTGATGGCGAGACGGGTGAATGCTCAAGTACTCGGACGGAGTCTTGTTCCAAGCTCCAATGCTTTCCCTGGAAACAAACTAGTCGTCACTAACTGTAGTGGTAATTTTTGGTTTCCTGGGTTGCTGCTATCTGTACATGGTTTCGATGATTGATATAGATAAAAGTACTACTGGGAATTTATGCAACTATATATGCCATTTCAGATTTCGTAGTTCAGATTTACAGCTGCAGACAGTGATTAATTAATTTGAATGATCTGTCTCATGTGTTAGCAAACCAAAGAGGCCATTGAATTTCGTGTTGCCATATATGTATGGTTATAGCCAGATTATTTAGGCAATATATATTATTTCTCCTTTTTCTGAACTCTGCGATTTCTGCCACATATACAGATATATATATATATATTTATCTGAAATAAAGTACCATTTGAACCGATAATTTTAACCAATAAAAGTAAACGAATGATTTTTTATTTTTTTAATTTTTTTACTTAATGATTAAGGAATTTATTAATATTAGTGAATTGATATTTTTTTAACATATTTAAATATATATATATATATAAAATGATTGAAATAAAAGAGGAAAAAAAAGAAGAAGAAGTGCATTTGCACTTATCGGTCTGGTTTTATCGATCCTTTATCGGTTTCTCTAGTAGTATCCATATATGAATCATGTCTTAACGAGTTAACTCATTTTGGCTTCTTAATGAATCGTGTCTTAACGTGTCAACCCATTTTGATCCGAACTCATTAACATCAAACTCAAATCTGCTAATTCCGTGCCGTATTTTTATTGAGTTAACGAGTCGTGTCACATATTATCACCCATACAAATAACAATGTTTGTGAACATATTATTCCAAAGAGAATTTCCAATGGCTCTATCAAATCATTCTTTAGTGAAAGCTTTACCATGCCCAATATTGCACCATATAAACTTGTTACCCATGAATCTCAAATCACCTAGACCACACTCCTATACTACTAGTCCGAATTCCTCAATTTGTTTGTAGGATCTCACTGCTCTCCCATACTTATCACTATTATGAAGAGTCTAATTGAAGTCCCCCACACACATCCATCCCACCTCTCTTTAGGTTTGATTGCTCCAAGAAGTAGCCAACTTTCAGGCCTTTTCGTAGCCAAAGGATTTCCATAAAACCCTGTCAATATCCCGTCTTTTCCTTTACAAGCATTGAACTCTTAATGAGATGTGGTTTTGGTTGTAGAACTCCAGTTTAGCATCAACATCATCCTTCCACAAAAAAGCAAGACCCCCACTAAGGCCTCTGCTATATATCCACTACCAAACTATTCTCATAAATTTATAATTTAGCCACTTCTTAATCTGTTGAACCTTGTTCCTCCATTTAGTTTCAATGAAAAAAATAAAACTTGGGAGCTTATTTTTCACTATAAGGTAGAGATCTCTAACTATCCGAGGATTCCCAAACTTTCGATAGTTCCAACTTATGCAATTCATGACTGTTGGTGTGGCTGCATGACAACCTCCACCAACTCTTCATAATTTGAACCTCTATTAGCCATGGTCTCAACCTTTTGTTTTTTCAGAACATTATCAACAGAGTATTCTTCCAATGTAACATTATATTTCCTTTTTCTAGCACCATTGTAATCTTGTATCTTGCCTATATCATTAGTAAAACTAGGCTAGTCAACTCTTCCTCCATGTTAAACTCTACATACTTGAATCGCCCAAGAGACACTCCTCTGTCACAACCAGAGAGAAAAGCACCTCACCCTTCAGGGTAAAAATCACCTCACCATTTCTCATATATAAGATAGGAATATTTTAAAATTTAGAAAGGAAAAAGAAAGAAAGAAAGAAAATAAATAAAACTATGGTGGATTCTTTTATATTATATGTAAGAAGGTATCGATCAAGTCTTCTTATACCATGTGATTTTATACGACAATTGCCAATGACTTTTCAGCCTCATCTATTTAATTTCTTTTCCTGCCGGAGAGATCATGTAGGAGAATCGAGTTTGATCCATACCTGAATCTCCCTCTAATTACAAAAAGTGTAGAAAGTATATTGAAACATGTTTTTACAACAAAAATATAAAAGTATTTAAAAAAAACACACTTGCACTAGGGGTAGTGTAGCAGCTCCCAAAAGGAAATGACTTGTACGGTATGCCGTGTAAATTTCGTCCATTTCTTAAAAAAAAAGTAGTCAAATTTGTCATTCACATAAAAAATAATTTTTAATAATAGACCTCATGTTTTTAAGGGATTGTATGGAATTTATACACTTTAAAATTATATCTAGTATTATTCAATATAAAGAGTATCCCGTCTTTTTGACGTTGTTCTCGGACACCTAATGCTNAATTATATCTAGTATTATTCAATATAAAGAGTATCTTGTCTTTTTGACGTTGTTCTCGGACACGTAATGCCAATGAAAATAATAATGTATCTAGTCTTCTTATCTCTAACAATAAAAGTAGTCAACAATGATTTTTGACGTGCGAAAAATCATAAATTGGTATATATACTTCAAGTCTCCTTATAAAACAACCCTTCTACTTGCAAGTCTACGCTCAAAAATCCAAGTCTTTATATACCGAGAAAAAGACTTATGTTTTTGTCCAGACTTAAGGGTCTTAATTAGTGGGGGGACATATACACATAGTGATCCTACAAACATTCATTATTAATTTGATTTCGCCCATCTCCTTGTAAAAAAGCCATCGGTCATCGTACTTTCAATCCCATCATGTGCAGGATACAACCTCCTCTTTAGGGCTGCTACCCACCCTATGTGGTTAGGCAGCCAACCACCCCGGCCCCCGCACCAACCTAGGCGAGAGGGAGAATTATTTGGCACCACACCCCGGCATCGCCTCATCCCGCTCGTATCCATTAAACGGACGGGCATATTTTTGTCAATTTCGCTCGTCAACCACCCCTATCTAATCACAGAAACCATCAAAACATCCAGATCAACTAATACCCATGAAGATCGTCTTGCATTCAACAGAGAAACCCCTAAAAAATACAACAAAAATGACGAAGATGTTCGACCACGGTAACCCGATCGTTACCCCAACACAACTCCAAACTACAAAGATGCTCGCCCACAAAAAACGATGAAGAAGACGAGAATGGAGAGAGCAGATGTTCGATCACAAAAAAGAGGCTCTATCATGAAAATGCCATGAAAACGACGAAGAAGACAAAGAAAGAAAGAACAAAAAAATGAAGAAAGAGGAAGAAGAACCCAGCCTGCCCATGAAAATTTCATAGAGGCTCACAACGGCCCAACAGCCCGCATGTTTATTATTATTATTATTATTTGGGTGCCAAATGTGTGTGGCCCATTTCTAGTAAAGAGGCCACATTTGGGGGGTTAAAATGTCATGTATACCAGTAATTAGTAAGAGAATTAAGAAATAAATGAAACAAAATAACGTTACTAATAAGATATATTAAGGGACAAAGAATTTTGAGTGACAAGGCTCGTCGATCTTAGAGAATCCAAAATTAGCTACTCTTAATATTCTTGATAACTCCAATATTAAAAATGAGAAGCTTTAGGAAATATATTTATATACAAATCTTTAATAAAATATTATTATTTCTCAAATTCAAACCTATAGGTGTCAAAAAAAGAAAATCTTAAAACCATTTTTTATATATATATATATATATTATAAGAAAATGCTAAGGAGATCCAAGCATGCACCGAAGGTGCATTTCTGATTTTTTTTTTAAATTAGAAAAAAACAAAAAACACAACAGAAATGCACTGCATTTCTTCGGTTCATACTTCGGTCCCTGTAGAGGGACCATAGAGAGAGAGAGAGAGAGAGAGAGAGAGAGAGAATCTAACACCAGACCCAATTCTTGGCCCATGCCCGCGGAGGAGTGCAACTCACCTGTAGGCAGCGTCGGATAGGTTTTGATATCTAAAGCGAAAAGTTAAAACAGGATTTTTTTTTTATATCAAATTAATTAAGTTATATCTAAATATAGCTTTATTTAAAAATTATTTTTCTTATTTTTTGAGATGCAAAATTACTAATTAAATTTTTATATTCAAGTTCTTATAACATCTTCTTCTTAATTGATAATATGATTAGTCTATTTAATCTTTCTTGTGACATTGTTGATCTTAGATAAGATTTTATTAATTTTAATTTTGAAGAGCTTATTTCTGCAGAAACAATAGTAATAGGTAGTGTTAATAAAATTCTGTAAGCGATACATACATTTGGAAAAGAATCAAATCTTTTTATATAATTTAATATATCAATATGAGAGTTTTCTACTACTGATAAAATTTCTTTTAAAAATTTTAGTTCAAAAAATAAATCTAAACCATCAATATCATATTTCAAAAAACTTTCAAGACTAAGACAATTTTTTTATAAACTACCATCGTCAAGTGATTTCAATTTCTTGATATTAAATAGAAAACTAAATATATTTTCATACATTTGAAATTGTTCAAACTTATTTTGAATTGAAGAAATTGTTTAATCTACTATAAATAAGAGATAATTAATTCTAAAAGATTCTCCAGCAGATTGTGTTGTATCTTCATTAACATTTTCATCAAACTGTTTTTTTCTATGAATTATTCGTTTTGCTCTAAATACAGGTTCTATTTCCATAGTAATTGCAATCTCTTTTGATGAAATCATAGCATATTTAAATCTATTTTCTCTATAATCTTGAAAAAAAGAAGAAGAAATAAGACCTTTTAACTGATCAATGACAACATCTATATGCATATCTTTGGATTGTAGACTTTTACGTACAATATTAACCGCAAATAATATATTATACCATATAGTCATGCCTAATATGAATTCAAAGTTCTCAATTTCATATGCTACTAAATAATTAGCTTCACTTTTTGTTTTAGAATATTTATTTATTTTTGTTAGTTGCAATAAAGTTTCTCTTATTTGTGGAGTTTGAAATTTTATTGCTTTGATACTTTCAATTCGATTTTTTCAACGTGTTTGTGAGAGTGGCTTAAGAGTTAGAATTGACACATTATCTTGTAAAATTTTCTATCGCTTTATTGATGAAGAAAACAAAGAATAAATACGTTAGATTATTCAAAAAAATGATATAACTTTAAGACAAGAATTAGCCATATCATATATAACAAGATTAAGATTATGATAACCACATAACGTGTAAAATGCTTTGGGGTTTATATCAAGTAATCTTTTTTGCACCCTTTACTATTTTCCTTTCATATTAGACCCATTATCATAATTTTGTCCTCGAATATTATTAATATCAAGTTCAAGATTTTTTATTGTATCTAATAATTCATTGAGAATACATTTTCCACTTGTATCATCTAGTTTAATAAATTCTAAAAAATGTTCATCTATTTTTATTGGACTTGTTGAAATATTTACACATCTTAGTATAAGAGATATTTGTTCTTGATGACTTGCATCTGGGGTGCAATCAAGTATAATCGAAAAATATTTTGCTTCCTTTACTTTTTTAATAATATAGTTTATAATTTCAGTTGCTAGTAAGTGTATTAATTCATTTTGTATATTATGTCCATGGTAATGATTATGAATTTCACCATTTTGAATATGTCGAATGTGTTCTTGTATTACTGGATCAAACTTAGAAATCATTTCAATTAGACTTAAAAAATTTTCATTATTTTCTTGGTAGATATTTTCATTTTGTCCTCGAAATGGTAAATTATTTTTACCAAATATTTTTACTACAGCAACAATTCTCAATAACACTTTTTTCTAATGATTTTTTTTTTTTTTTTTTGTCAATTGTTTTATTTCTTAACAATCTCATTTCTAAATGAAGCCAAGCAATAATATTAGTAATATGTTCATTGGTTGTTTCGTGGCTTTTAAACTTAGCACTAAGATTTTTTCAGTCGTCAGTTCCTTCATTAGCTAGTTGGCTTATACTAAACTTTGAATTAAACAACTTGCAATAAAAGCATAATACTCTATTTAAGTCTTTGAATACACTACAATTTCTATCACGTTTCTCCCAATTTGATAAGTTTTGTATATAATATGTAGTGAAAAAATGTCTAGAGTTCTCATCCTTAGGAAAGTTTATATCACTATATCTAATTGGATCATTTTCTACTAATAAATTTCTTAATTTTGTATCAACACATTTCTATTGAGTTGAGTCATAAATATTTGGAGGAATAGAATCAGATCTGTCCTCAGTATTTTTATTTTCTTCTATACTTTTTTCAAATTCTCAAACAATAATTGTAGCAGTACATGCTCGAGCACTATTCTCAGATCCCTTTTGTTGGGTTTGTTGTGTTGTTTCATTATCTACATGTCCCTTTTGTTGTATTTCTTGATTTATTTTGTTATCTTGTGGTCCTATTTGGTGTGTTTCTTGATCATCTAAAAATGTTTTACTGAAATTTTCTACTATAATTTGTTTATTGGTAGTAACAAATTTATTTAAAGATCCTTTTTGGGATTCAATCCATTTTTCTATTCTTTTTTTTTTTTTTTTT
>QEOT01000506.1:0-21845 GCA_003123785.1 Pterocarya stenoptera
GCACAACCAGCGTACCTCTCCTCTTTTCATGCCCAAACTCCGAAATGAAGATAAAGCTGCCATGGTTATTGCAGCCCCTCCTCACCATTAACACATTATTACCTTTTCTAAGAGTTCTCAAAAACTCTGAAAAGCCCACTAAACCTGCACATTCCCTTACCATAGAACCCAACCACCCCAAATCTTCATGGTTCAAAGAGATGTATTTCACCACCAGGCGACTACTCTCTGTGATTCTCCACCACCTTTCATTCTCCTTTCTGAACTCAAATACCTTTTGTTCTATAACTACCTCTCTGCACAGCCCCATCCAGCCAACCAACACGGTACCTCGAACTGGACTGAAACACTAATCTCCTCAAGGACATGTTGCCATTAACAAACCAAAAACAGCAACAAGAAAAAACAAAGAAAGAAGAAAGTGTACGGAGAGAAAAGTTTTAGGAGAGAGAAATTCCAGTGTTAGGGATTTCTTCTTTTTCTTTTTCTTCAAATAACTTCTAACTAAACTAAAACTGTTAAATAACTTCTTTTCTTTTTTCTTTTTTCTTTTTTTAATAGTTCCTAAAACTGTTAAATAACTAGCGTATCAATCTAAGCAACTTTAAACATAAAGCAACAATAATGCTTGATTCTCCACAATGTATATGGAGGACAAAATTGCTCACAGAGCGGAGGTGATTCAGATTTCCTTTCATTTTGAGGGTTTCAGCATCTTGATCCAATTGATGCTTCCATGACGCAAGAAGTGCCTCATCCTGCAATGATTTATAGTCTTCCCCAAATTATTGAAAAGCAATGCCAAGTAACTAATCAGATAGGATTCACTATACAGACCTGTGGCATGTGAATGGCTACTTTATTGGGAAAAAGCTTTGTCAGAACTTTTGTCGACTTCGGGACTTCCTTACCCCTGTCATGCAGCCTTCCAAAACTATCCTGAGAAAATCAAAACACATTAATGTCACACTGCTGAAAAATTCTTTCAGCTGCAACAAAATTTCATAATTTTCAGTTAGTAACCTGTACATAGCCCATAAAAATTAGTTTTTCTGTGTTTGAGGGTAAGGCTGTGCAAAAACTCTGAACCCCATCCCACTTTCCACTACAACTCCGCCCCAATTGGAGTCAAAATTTTAAAGTTCAGAATTGGGGATTAAAGAAATTTCGACAAACATCCAAAAACCAGTGCCATAAAATGCAAAGCATGGTAACCCTTTCTCCACACAAAAACACACATTCACAATAGGAAAATGATGCCCAGAAACTTGCACAACTTTAAGGAACGATAAGGAGCCATGATTTTTTAGGAGGTATAAACATTACTGGGAAAGCCAAGTCAAGAAGTGCAGTTTGATTGCTGCCAAATTTCGTGAAAAGCAGACCACCAGGATGTGACTGCAAGAAAGGAAAAAAGACACGGTAAGATTGTCAAATTGAACATGAGGAAGCGAAAAGAAAGAACTTTAAATGCCATGCAGAAGTAAAAATTTTACTGCCTTCCCTAGTTCCAAGATTTGACCTCTACTTGCCTACAATTGTAAGTAACTTTTTCTTTACATACCAAAGAAATATTGCAGCTTTTTTTTCCTTTTTCTATTTCTAGACTTTCCTGTATACCTCTTGTACTTAAATTGCACCTTTTGCACTTGTTATGAAGTTTTCTTTTTTGATGTGTAATATTGTAACGAAATCCTCATTACTTGTCAAAAAAAAGATGCAGTAGAAGTGACGAATACTTCACCCAAACCTTTTTTCAACTCCCTCTGTCCCTCTCTCAGTTTTATAGGCCCCTCAGCCTGGGTAGGCAGCAGTCACCAGTTACCAGATGAAGGCAGTTACTTCCCCTAGGAGCTCCACCTAGTCTAGGTGGCATCCCCAAAACTACTGCTATAGTGTTAGCACCTACACTACTGTCTCCCCCAAGCCTTGATAAATGATGTGCGATGTGTTGTCAGCATTGCTATATTTAGACCTGAAACCTGATATTCATATCTTCTAAGTTCCTAATTTAATAATCCAAAAACTAATTTTTGAGAAAGGGGGCAAAAAAAGGAAAAACTCAAGTCCCACATGGTTAAAAACTTCTATCACATAAACACAATCACTACCTTCTCTTTGCGATTATCAGTATGAGTGTGCGAACTTATCACGACTACATTATCAGGAAGCTTTTCAACTTTGCTTTTAAATGTTGATAACGAGTCTCCATTTCCCACAATAGACTTCTCGGCATCTTTCATAAACAGAATGAAAGGTGAGCTTCTGCTCTCACTAGTCACAACCTGATTACATGATATTATGAAGTCATCAAGTTGCTAATGCAAAAAAATACGCCAAGACAGAACCCGAAGGACTGGTTAGAACAGGATAAAAACCAACCTCGAACAAAGTGTTAATAAGTAACTTGTCCAACTCTTCTACGCCCGTGTTATCCAAACGAAGATCCGTAACTGCAAGAGAGAGAACAAATAGCAAGAGAAAATGCTGAAAATAATAGTACAAACTGCAAGGTCTAAGCTTGCAAAGATGTATAACTTCAGTAGGATTTTACCATTGCAAAAGAATCCATGCCCTGACTCACAGTGACCTCCAAGATCAACCCCATCTTGTATGGCTTTATCAAACCTCACACCTACTTTTGACAAAGGATTCTCCTCAAAAACTAATGCCACCTTCCCACGGCTTCCACTAGGTGGACCCCTGCATAACGAACTAACAAGGCATATTTTAGAGTGAGAAAAACCACAAAAGCACATCTTGTAGCAATATAAAAATGATAAAATGTAATATCATCTGAGAGAAAGAACAGACAGAAAGAAACTAAGGAAGAAATTCTTGAGATATAAAGCTCAAGTTCAATTGAAAATCAAGCGTATCAAAAGGGCAAACATCCTTCCTTGAGACAAGAAAATCACTTTAACCCAAGTAAATTATTGACAACAATGTTACCGTGAAGGAGATGCTGCTGTATATAAGCCACCCGAAGTTGAAGCACTAAATTTTACTCTATCACCTGCATGGTTCATATTCAGAAAATGATGCAAGGGAAACAAAAGCAAATCCAAAACATCTAAAAGGTGGGTGAAAACTGAAAAACAAAAAGTGAAAAAGGAATCTCTATGTATAATTTAAAGTGGCCTACCAATTTTAAACAATATATTCTTAGATGTTGCAGAGGAAGAGGGGACAGTTTCAGACTCCATCTTAGGTTGAGATTCCAAGCCATATGAAGAAGGTGCATTTAAAGAGCTGGGTGGATCCGCTTCAACTGCTGATGAGCTGATGTTCCCAGCCAAGTCCGTCATTAAAGGACTTTGTTTGGAGCAATTGCAGGACTTTTCTGCATTATATCCATCCTTCAGCAGCTCTGCTTCCTTTGATGATAAACCCTATGACACGTTAATTATAAATATTCCAATTAATTAGCCCAGTCATCTATTATAAGTAAAAGTAGAGATCACATCAAAAGTGATGGATATAATTTCTTTTTTATAGGCAAAAGTGATGGATATAATGAAAATTAAAACCAGATAAAATTGCACCGACTCAACAGACCATAGTGAGAAGCAGACATTGGAGCCAATCAAAACAGTAAGTGAGAAAAGAGAAGAGCGTAGCTCCAAAATAAGAGTCAAAAAGATGCTAGGTGTGGCTGAAATTTTAATATCACGGTTGAGGGGGTAAGTTTATCTTACACCCAAAAAAGAATGGCTATCAAATATGAGCAATTTAGCCCCAAAGTAGTTAGCAAGTGCCTTTGCCAACATCTCCTGATATATCTCTGACCCTACAAAGAAATTTAAAGACAAATTGCAGTTCAATATTTTGTAATGTAAGTCAATATAGCCTCAAAACATATCTCAAATGTCAAATTAGCAGAAAATGCCCACCCACCTGCAGGACCAGAAAGCAATATTCGTGGGTTCACAGTAGTAAGCTCTGAGGTGTACTTCGCATGTTCTTTATGCTTCAAGTGTATAAACGAAGCTGCAATCAGCACATTTTTTGTGTTCTCACTGCAAGAGAGGAAAAAAAATGAAACCACAAGTTACCACTGCATGATTCAAGATCCAGAACATCCAACATATCATCCACCAGTCAACAAATGAACATATAAAGCTACGGACTCTATATAATCTACGCTAGGCAACTACAACACACCCAGCTGATAATAATTTGATCTGCTGATTTCCAAGGCCAAATGATACTATTTGAGTTGTAAGACTATACAGAGCCATAAACTAAACGGTATCAGATGGTTAAAATTTTCATCAATCCTTAAAAGACTTGTATAAAATTAAGTTATCATTCATCATGTCTCACAGATTGCTTACCACAACAACTTGTCTCCCGAAAACTGATGGCGCTTGCGTGCTATCATTTTTATGTCCAAAAATGGCTTTCTAACTCACAGCAAATGCTGATGCATACACCACTATGTCACTCCATAAGTTCCACTGATCAAGGTGATATGTCCTAATGCTCTGACACCCGACTATGGTGCATGTCCCAAGGCTTAATCTTATCACATTATTTTTATATCTTCCATTAAAAAATAATAATAAGATAAAAGTTTACTTCAGATGTTAAAGTAGAGCCATCATTTTCAATTCAATCCTATGATATTAGGTATAAGTAAACCAATGTAATTCAATCCTGTGATATTAGGTATAAGTAAATCAATGTAAAGCAGTCGTGTTACCTAATCCATTCAATTATAAGCCAATGAAATTGTTTTGTATTCTTCTATCATAATAAATCTTGAAATCAACAATTTGATAACCAAAGGACAGATTACAAGTCAAAAAAGAAATCATTTGATCCAACAGAAATTAATTTCCCTAATAGGGGCTTCTTCAAAAAGTCCAATACACTCAGAATATCTAGGTTTCATGTCATTTATTCGACAGCATTGATGCACAGTACGCCAAAAAAGTAACATAGAAATGCTCTGCTAGAAAAATAAAGTCAGCCCTACCAATATATATATATATATATAAGCCTTTTTCAGCCTATTACATTCCTTGGGGACTACTATGGCACAGCATGATAACTTGAAGTGGAGGTCTAAGGACTACAGGAAATGTACAGTTAAGACATATTACAACCTTTTGACAACACAAGATCATACTCCATTTCCTTGGAAGAACATTTAGAGGTCTCGTGTGCCTTCTAAAGTTGCTTTTTTTGTTTGGAATGCCACTCTTGGGAAGATCTTGACTACAGACAATTTGAGAAAAAGAGGATGTGTAGTGATGGATTGGTGCTACATGTGTAAAAAGAATGGAGAATCAGTGGATCATCTCTTACTACACTGCGACATAACAAGGGCATTATGGGATGAGATCTTTCGAAGGATTGGTGTTGCTCGGCTAATGCCTATGAGGGTGGTGGATTTGATGGGTTGTTGGATGAAATTGCAATGCTGTCATCAAATGGCAGCAGTTTGAAAGATGATTCCGTTATGTATCATGTGGTGTATTTGGACGGAAAGGAATGTGAACTGTTTTGAAGACAAGGAACGCATAATGCTAGAGCTGAAGAACTTTTTTCTACATACTTTATTGCTTTGGTTTTCCGCTATTGTATTAAACAGGGATAATATTCATGATTTCTTGTCTTTAGTTCGTCGCTCTTAGAATATATTTAGGTGTTCTTTTGTATACTTCCTGTGTACATGGGTCATATCTATTTCATTCATATTAATAAAATTTATCTCTTACTTATCAAAAAATATATATAAAAGGAAAGAAGCAAAACAATCCACAATATAAAGCATATTGTTTTTTTATACGTAAAAATTTATTAATATCATTAAGTGTAGCCAAGTACACTGGATGTATGCAAGACAGAGCACCTAGCTAGGGTGCAGAAATGGATATAAAGCGATCATGAACATTAAGCCCATCTAGGAAAATGATCCTAACAAAGCCCAAGAGGGAGAAATTAGAAACCTATTCAATCTAGACCAAGCCCAAAGACGCGCCTACCCCGAGCTAATACAAGAGAAACCACCACCAATACACCAAGGCATGTCCCACCAATCTAGGTTTTGCCTGTAAACTTCGACAAGGCCCACTCAAAGATGTTGATTGTTTTTACAAGCCAATGTAAATTCCCCAACACACTCCTCAATAATTGTAAACTCAGAAAGATCTTACTAGAAATATATCTTAGTCCACAGACATTCCAAGTAAGATTCTTGGGTTTCATAATACAATGGTTCTGCCCTCTAGTTCTCCCTCCTTTAGGACTACCTCCCTTAGTCCCCGGACATTCCAAAGCATATTGTTATAATTGAATCGTCAAAACTGGAGTTGGAAAGTTCTAAGAGGAGATCCAATGAATCATGAAAGAATTGCACCTTAAATAGTAAGGAAATTTGTCAAATGAAACGTCTATGTGTCTGCCATCGACAATGCCCGCGCGAACGTCTTCTCGAAACACCGCACACCTCCAAGACATACCCGATGTTGATGCTGGCTGTGAATCCCTCATCCACTCGTTTCTTTCCTCCAAAACCTGTTTACAGATACTTTTGCTCAATTTCAGTGTACAACTAGTTGATTGAGCTAACATCCTGAACAAAGGCCATATCAAATCATTCACCCCATAGAGTTTTACATTGCCTGCCTCCATGCTGAAGTCCGGGTTGCAATCGTGAAGAGAGTTCTTGTTGATTGTTCCAACCTCTGCAGCTTTATCAATCTCAGTGTTTGGGGCCGAGTTGCATTCCAGATCAAGTTCAGCTTCCGTGCCATCATGAACAAGAGAATCAGTAGGCACCTCAGGGCCCGGGTGGATTTTACTGGTGGTCTGAGTTGGAGACTTCCAACGTGATAGACCTTGTCTCATGCTAGAAAGAGAGGCCAGTATGGAAGCTCCAGCCACAGCTGAAGCATCCCCTGCTCTCCTCTCAAGGTGCAGAAGCTTTCCAAGACCACTTTGAACCTCCGCACCTTTCACTGCAACCTCATTCATCAGATTCTGAAACACCTATTTGATAAAGATTAAGGAACACATAAACACAGAGATATGAATGCATATACATTTCCGATGAGTGCGGTGCATGGGACTGGGGTTAAAAAAAAAATGAATGCATATACAGCTCAACAAGGATAGGAAAACTGGGGGAGGGGGCAACAAAGAACTGAGTGAAAGAAACACCCAAAGACTAAAAAGAAGGATACATAAGCATGGTTTGCACCAAACACCAACTCATCGCCTGAGTTCAGCACGTAGCTGCCTCCACTCCTCTTCACATTTGTCCCATTTACTTGCACCGTTCCCTTGCTCCCGAGAATATCTAGCACAGCTAGGTCATTGCCATCACGCTGAGCATGTCCAGAAATAATTAGTCATATTGCATGTACATGTTTCTAAGGATTTCGTCTCCATAAACACAGAAAACCAAGTACAACCTAGCACAACCACAGCCAGCTAAGTCACCAGCACCTGAATGTGCTTGCTTGTGAGCAAAACATGCCTGATTCCACATCAACCCCAACAATTATTTTCCCAATTAATCAAATTCAAGCCCAAGATATACCTGCGTGTGCTTGATTCCGCACAGATGCCCGCTAATACTCTGATCCTTCAAAGTAAAATTGCAGCTTTTATTTGAACCAATCACGAAGTTTTCAGTGGAAATGGGAACAGTTATATTCTGCAGCATATGAAAAGAACAAAATTACCCCACCGAAAAGGTAAAACCCAGTTTCCAAGTCAATTCAAACCCGAAGTGGGTGTGTGCCTCCGCGCGCGCGCGTGCGCGGCTTTAACTGATCCTTGAGCCCAAGAAATATATTACGTTGCTGCATATCGCAGCAAACCAAAAGAAGTGCTTTACTTAAGCCTTGCGAACTATTTCAGCTAGAAAACATCGTCAGTTAAGTACCCAAAAACCAAAAGAAAAAAAAAAAAAAAANGCTGCCTCGCCCTTCCCAGGGCTCACGACGTCTCCGGTGATCGGAGCATTTTCCGATGTCGCAGGCGCACAAGATTCCTTGGAATTTTCAGCCGCCGCCGTAGTGGGTTTCTCCAAGGCACCGCCATTATCGACCTGAAATCAAACAAATCAATTGCTCCAGAAGCCTAATGTTTGACGATTCCAAAGATTGTAAAGATGGAAAAAGAAAAGAAGAAAACTAAAGACTTGAATTCGGTTAGGATTTTCGTTGTGTGTGACGGGAAAGGACACCTTTTGACGCTTGGGTGAGGGAGATTTATCTTCAGAGGAAGACGATCTTTTGCTATTGTTGTTCCCGGAGAGAGATCCACTCCGCCTCGTTGAAACCATGGCTCTCTCTCCCTTCTGGCACTTCTTTTTTTTATTTTTTCCCTTTTTGCCTCTATTTGAACGCTATATTAGCAAGAACGGAGAGAGAGAGAGGTGACAGATTATACACTGAACCTCCTCTTTTTTTTTTTCTTTTTTCTTTTTTTTAATGGGAATGAACCTCCTTTATTAATTACTTATGCAATTGAGAGAGTTTCTGTTTCAGTGATTTTAACGACGTCATTTAATTGAAATAATAAAAAATTAAAGTAAAAAAATGAGAAAATAATTTTTATTTTTATATTTTTATAATCGCTGCATTAAATAAAAAATATATAATAATTGGGACAAACCATTCCACGTATATATTAATTATATTAAAAGAATTCAAGCAACACTTATGATATTATGAATATAATTTATTTTATTCTTTAAAATATTGTCATAATATATTTAAGTTAATACTATAAGAAAACGTAAATATAAATTTTAAGTTATTATTATAATTTTATATATTTGTTTTGATTGACATACTAGAATCTCGTACTTACACGGATGAAATGAGATGAGATAAATTTTAAAATTGAATAAAATATTGTTAGAATATTATTTTTTAATATTATTTTTCTTTTAAAATTTGAAAATATTGAATTGTTTATTTTATTTTACGTATAAGTTTAAAAAAATTATAATAATTATATGAGATAAAATTAAATTAAATATTTTGATTTTTTTAACCAAACTAGGAATAGGTGTTCGAGAACAAAATTTCGACTAGTCTCCAAAACTTACATGATGGGGGTAAATAGAAGAGTCTTATGCTTCAACCTTGGTTTTTAACACTCTCGCCACAATGGCCAGCATGTACACTGTGTTGGCTTAGAGCATCCACATCTGGATACGTAAACTACTGTTATTCCTAAAATATAGAGATGAGATTTAAGGAAAGTTGCAAAAGAGGCTCCCATCTAGATCCTTAAAATAGGGATTTCATTTAGGGGATCTACAGGGGTTCCCCATGTATGGGAAACCACTGTACATCTACAATCCGTCCAAACCCCAAATCTATTGTTGTTGGTCTCGCATTCCTCTCTTCCCTCCCGATTGCCCTTGTTTGTGGAGGAGGCCCTCTCTCGCACTGTTTGCCACCATTGACGGTGGCTTCTCTTCATCGAGTCGACACAGAATGTAAGTACATCTTTTCTGTGAACCCTTCCGTCTTCTTCTCTCCATGGATAGACTCTGTCTCGGCTTGCACAAATCGAACCTAGTGAGCCTCTTTCCCATGGCAAATCGTCTTCATTTTTTTTTTTTATTGACAACAATTAGTGGCCTGGGTCACTTTGGCCACTTGAAATCCGAGAACCCTAGATTTCTCACTGGTACTCTAGGGTATGAAAATTCAGGGATCTATCACCCATATGTACAACAAATTTCATACATCTATCTGCCATGGTTATCATACTTGCTGGATTTTTCGACTTCCAAGTTGTATTTATCAATCGGATTGCTTGTATTGAGAACCCTGCATCATGTTGTGCACCATTCGAGGGGTTAAGATCTGAAGCCCAGTGCATATGAAAACAATGAATTGAATTAGTGGCCCGACTCCTTTTCATTATCTGAATCATTTACCATTATACAGTTGCTTACTATTTATACAGGGATTCATTTTTCACAATAAACTGAGTTTGGATTTGGATAACTTACTCTGTTTGGGTTCTGTGGAATTGGACAGTTTGGATTTTGTGGAATTGGATAGTTTGAATTTTGTTATTGCCTAATTAACCTAACTTTGATTGGCTTTGTTTGGACAGTTTGGATTTTGTTAAATTAGACAGTTTGGATTTTCCTAATTAGACAGTTTGAATTTTGGACTTTGAGGCTCTCTTTTACTTCTTCTTAAACCTCAATTTGATTGGAACTTGTTTAGGTTACCTTCCTTTAGCTTCAAATCTCACTTTTTTTTGCTCTATTTCTCATTTTGCTTTAGATCTCACTTTGATTTTCCCTTCACTGAGTTGTCATTTGAATAATTGGACAGTTTGGATTTTCCTAATTGGACAGTTTGGATTTTGGACTTTTGAGGCTCTCTTTTACTTCTTCATACACCTCACTTTGATTGGAACTTGTTTGGGTTACCTTCCTTTAGCTTCAAATCTAACTTTTGTTTGCTTTCTTTTTCATTTAGCTTCATATCTCACTTTGCTTTTCCCTTCACTGAGTTGTCATTTGAATAATTGGACAGTTTGGATTTTTTGGAATTGGATAGTTTGGATTTTCCTAATTGGACAGTTTGGATTTTGGACTTTTGAGGCTCTTTTTTACTTCTTCATACACCTCACTTTGATTGGAACTTGTTTGGGTTACCTTCCTTTAGCTTCAGATCTCACCTTTTTTGCTCTATTTTTCATTTAGCTTCAGATCTCACCTTGGTTTCATATTTTTTCCGTTAGTTTTAGTTTTCACTTTGTATTTACATTGTTTCCCTTAGCTTCAGTTTTCACTTTGTGTTACTTTGTTTCATTTTGTTTCACTTCGTATCACTTATTTTTTGCTCAATTGATTTCGTGGTCTCTTTAATTATTACTCTCATGGACTGAGCTGATGTTAGTTTGACTTCCTTAATTTCTCTTTTTATAATTTTCTACATTTTGCATGCTGCTTAGTATTAGATTTTTCTTCTATAAAATAACTCGGCTGTGATGATAAAATTTGTACTATTAGGACTTTTGCAGTGTTTGATACTAATGAATAATTAATTCTCATGAGGGAAGGGGGCTGCATGTCTACTATTAGACTATAATGATGGTGTTTCGTGGGGTAATTCATAAGTGTTAGTGGATCTCATCAAAATAGCGGGATAATTCTCACCCGAATGGCCATATTGCAGTTTGTGATAGTTTTCACAAAAGGCACGTGGGGTTTGGGTAAGGTTTTGCAGCCATTTGATGTTGGGCTCCTATCTCACATATGATGTAAATTCTGTGTACCATTCTGAGCCACATTTAAAATACACAAGTATTTTTGGAAGTGGATGGGAATGCTCTTATATTTCACGTTTGTAAACTAATTTGGTTATTGGATTTGATTTGTCTTACCCCTCGGCTGTGATGATAAGAAAATCTGAGAATACTTCATAATACTTTGGCACACACCTCCATTTTATGGTAACCCGGATGGCTAATAAGTAGTGGCAACCGGTTGTTGCAGCCATGCAAGGAAAGGTGCCAAGTGAGGTTGTCATAGGATTCCTGAGCCTGGTTACCAAACTTTGTTTCTGCATGTAGTTTTTAACTGTCTGAAATGTGTAACACATTTTTATGTTTATAATATTTTAGATATGGATTCATAAAAGCATGGGAACATGTTCTTCACCAGCCTCCTCACTCAGGAGCCTGAACTTGACCACATTTATGTTGGTTAAGATGAATAACATCCCGTGACTTTGGATGACTCTCCACCCCCGCAGTGGCAATAATTCACCAATTGATTCAGTGGGTGGAATATAGGGCGAGAATCTAGAAATTAATTATGCCATTGAATTGGATAGGCCAATTGAGAGAAAAGCTGAGAAAGGAAAACATAAGACCCAAGGCCGGGCATCAGATGAGCTTGTGGAGCTTAGTAAGCGTAAGTATACTATTCTAGAGGAGTCAAGTGCTCATGAGAAAGAATTTTTCGGACTCAAGGCCAAAAAGATGGTTTATGATCAAGAAATTGAGGGAAATAAAAGTAGACAGGAGAACGAGAGAATGAGGTTGGAGGCGGAGAAACTGGAAATCGTCTAGTGGGAGAGAGGTGAGCGGATAATGTTACTCGATGTGAGTACGATGAGCGAAATTCAGCAGGTATATTTCTAGCAACTTCAAAAAGAGATATTGGCGCGACGCAATGCTTCCCAAAATTGAAACATTTATTATTTGTAAAAATACATTTATTCCTTCTTCATCTAATTCTAATTTATGTACCAATCACTTTGTACATCTTTCGCACAGTTGTTGTATTATATAATTTGTACGTTTGTAAAATTTTAATACTCAAGCTAAAAGCGTGATCATTGAATTTGATAAAACAGGGATATATGTTACTTAATAACAACTCGATATTACAAATTAAAAAACTATTACAACAAATTAAAATATTACAATAACTTTGAGCATGCTCTTAAACCAAACATGTTTTTTGGAATGAAAATTTTGAAAACTTTCATACACAGTCATTACTAATGATAAAATAGAGAATCCAGCACAACCATGGAAATTCTATTGTTGGGAATAGAATTGTCAATTATGTTCAATTAAATCTGCTTGTAGTTAATGATATGCCGAGCTATCTCTAATTTCATAATGACGTTAAATGAAGTTGACAAATTCGTTTGTTGGATTGCACAACAGTTCTGAAATATCATCATCAAGTTGATCATACTCCATGTTCAGACCTTGACTATCATCACGCTCTTCCTCAATGATCATGTTATGTAGAATAACACATGCTTTCATTATCTTTGTTAGGTCATTGACTTTGAATAATCAGGAAGGTCCACGAGCGATTGATCGTTGTTGAAGTATCCCGAATGTACGCTCGACATCTTTTATTGCGAATTCTTGTGCTTTGGTAAAAAAAAATTTCTTATTCCCTTGGAGTGATGGAATCGTCTTCACAAACGTCGACCACTTGGGACAAATACCATCGGCAAGGTAGTATCCCATAGTGTAGTCGTTGCCATTGATTATGTAATTGACTAGTGGAGCACGTCCGTCGGCAAGTTCCGTGAAAATAAAAGATATCTCTAGCACGTTAATATCATTATGTGAATCGGGCATACCAAAAAGTGCATGCCATATCCAGAGATCATATGAAGCAACTGCTTCTAAAATAATAGTTGGTTTATGGATGTGGCCAGAGTACATACCTTTCAAGGCTGTGGGACAATTTTTCCATTCCAATGCATGCAATCAATGCTTCCTAGCATTATTGGAAATACATGTTGTTCACCAATCATAAGCAATCGAGCAATATCATTGGCATTTGGAAACTGCAAATATTCATTTGAAAAAACAATTACAATTGTTGAGCAAAATTTCTCGAGACTCTCCATTGCAGTGCTTTCGCCAATACGAATGTATTCATCCATAAAATCTCTAGGTACTCCATAGGCCAGCATTCTAAGTGTTGTAGTTATCTTTTATATAGAAGATAAACCGAATCTTCCGACATTATCTCTTCTCTGAATGAAATAGGGCTCTTAAACTTCTACCTCATTTAAAATACAGAGAAATAGGGGATGTTTCATCCGAAATCTCATTCGGAATAGATTGGAGGGATATACTGGATTTTCTACAAAATAGTCGCGAAAAATGAGCTCGTGCCCTTGAATATGATCGCGCTAAATAAACTTACGACGTTGGCGATTGGCATAACATCTAGATGACTCTTCATCAGTCTCAGCATTAATAACAGCTTCCAACTCATCATCACATGACAAGTATGTGAGCAATTTATGAAAGAAAGAACAAGCCATTTGATGAAGGGAGTTGGAGGTGAGACTTGGGTTTTTGAGAAAGTGAATGCAAGCAGGAAGCGTATTTATAACGAAAAAAGTTACCATTACATATAAGACACAAAATGTTACCGTTGGGGAAAAGACAAAAAAAGTTACCGTTGGGGAAAAGACAAAAAATGTTACCGTTGGAGAAAAGACAAAAAAAGTTACCGTTAGATAAAAGACAAAGCATGTGTACTAATTTGCAAGAATTCAAAATGTTACCATTGTACTATTTTGCCAAATATTTTATCATCAATACGCGGATATGTATTACGGCTAGATATATTATAAAAAATATTATCGATATATGAAAATGAAAAAAGGGTCATCGTTACACTAATACAAATAAAATATTTGTCAAGTATTAGGCCAAAATCATATTAAAAATACAAATGCGTTGGAAAATGCACATACTAAAATAAAGGTATTATTTTTAATACCGATGTTGAATTGAAAAATAGTACTGCATCTCGGAAAATAAATTGTATAAGTATTTAAAAAATGTGATCTTTGAAAAGAAGAGAATAAGACAAAAGAGTTAGTGGTTATAAATGGAAATGGAAGTGAGAGAAAAAAGTAATAAAAAAGAATAGAAGAATGTTATTTTAATAGAATAGAAAAAGGATAGGAAATTAGATGTAGAATGTTTTTTGAAGATGAGTAAAATTTAGGATACAACTGTAGGGAGTGTCCTTTTTAGCTAAAATTTAAGGGAAAATATAGGAAACCCAATCTGGATACTCAATTTTCAATAGTTTATATAGATGATGTATTAATATTTTCCTCACCTATTGAATAACACTAGAAAGATTTAAATACTTTTGTTCAAGTTATTAAATAAAATGGATTAGTTGTTTCATCATCAAAAATAAAATTATTTCAAAATAAAATTAGAATTCTTGGACATGATATCTATCAAAGAATTATTACACCAATTAGTAGAGCAATAGAATTTATTAATAAATTTCCTGATGAAATAAAAGATAATCAACAATTACAAAGATTTTTAGAAAGTTTTAATTATGTTACATATTTTTTATCAATCTTTCAAGTCATTATGTAAACCACTATTTAAAAGATTAAAAAAAAATCCACCCCCATGGATAGAAATGCATACATATATTATAAAACAAATTAAGTACCAAGTCGTGTATTACAATCTATACTTCTTATTTCATATAAATCTCTAAAATCAACACTATCAGCAAAATAATATTCCATAAAAATAATAGATATTATAAACAATAGACAACAATAAAATAAATAAATATCAATATAATAGCCAATGGCTCTGATAATAGTAGTGCTCATAGTGCTGGTTTTAGAGATTAATAACTACTATTAATTGTAGTTATTATAGATTATAATACACTCCATTATGGAATAATTACTCTCCCTAATTAATGGCAAGTGGAAAATATTACTCTATTACCTAAAATAGAAAATAATTCTAAAGATGATCTAGTAGACTGATAAGAAGATATATCATTTAATACTAAAGATGATCTAGTAGATGTATAATAATCCATGTATAATAACATATAACACTAATATATAAATATTAAAGTATAATAACATTTAATACTAATCAATCTATAATAACATGCAATACTAATATATAATAGCTAATGTATAATATTATAATAAGAAAAAGTTAAACATTACTATAAAATATTATACTAAGTTAGTATTTAATAACAAAAGACAAAAGATAAATAAATATATAATAAACAAATACAAAATACAAAAAAGTATAATAAAAAGGAAAAAATAAATTATTTGTTATAAATATGAAAAAATTAGACATTACAAATCAAATTGTAAGGTCAATCAATAAATTAATGAATTAGATATACTTGAAACATTAATAAAAAATTATTAAATATCTTTATAATACATTCAAGTAAGATATTTAAATAGTAAAACAGTAATAATAAATACTAAGAATATTTAAATAGTATAATAGCATGTAATTAGACATGAGTTAATTAGTAATTGATAATATTTTTAGCTCTGATATTGATATGTATTGTTATTTAATTGTTGTTTTATGATATCTATTTTTTTATGGAATATTATTTTGCTCATAATGCTGATTATCAAGGTTTATATGATTTAAAATATATAAATTATAATACAAGACTTGAATTAAAAGTAATGATGGATAACATAAAAGATCTTAAGAGAAAACAATAATTAATGAGACAAGATTATACATCAATGATGACTAACTATCATGTATATCAAAGAAGACAAGCGTTAATAGAGGAATAGAAAAATTATTGCGAATTCTTAAGAAACGAAATTAAAAATATAGGATATCATTTAAGTATCATTGCTTTATAAAATAATAATAATAACAATAATAATAATAATAATAATAAAAGTAAAAATCATTTATACAAATTTTTACAATGATAATCCATAGAAAAAAAAAATGAAGTATATTGGAAGGTTTGTGTTTGTAAGTCATGAAAAATCTGTTAGTCAGCCCATTTATTCTGGTAGGCTTTAAGGGTAGTCCCAGTAGTGTTCCCTCAAGTTCTTAATCTATTCATTTCTCTTTAAATATAAGAAATGTTTGTTTTAAAAACCTGTCTCAATAAATTTTTTATTTAAATACAATGAATTCACTATTAGTATTCTCATAGAACCTAATAACATTAACCAAGAAGATTATAATATAATAAATATATAAAGAAATTTACAATATTTGACAATTCTTAATGTTGTAAAAAATCAAACATACAAACATTCAATTTTTTCTTCTAAATTATCATTTCTTACTAATTATACTATTAAAACAATAGAAAAAAGCATTAGCTTAAATAATGATTTATAATAAATCATTACAATTATTAACAAAAGAAGCTATTAAACATCATAAAGAATAGAAATATTATTTCATACATATTGGATTAGTACAGGTGGCTATAAAACCACATACTAGAAGCGGATTAAATACCTTAGTATTACTTTGTCTAAGAGATGGGAGACACTATAATTTTCATGATTCATTACTTGGCATAGTAGAATCAAGCTTGTTCCAATGCCCAATTTATTTTAATTGTTATTTTAATTATTCTATTTCATTATTTGATACTAATATCCTACATGCTTTAATATTAAATATTAAAATGAATGATTATCATATAATGAAATGATCATATCTTTTAACAATAGTATATAGGATCTATTATAAACTGATGACAACAACATTGGAGCCACAAGCTCTCATTACCAGCCTAAAAGAATTACAATATTATTAAAAAAGAAATTTTAGCCATTATATTATGTATCTCTAAATTTCAAAATGATTTGTTAAATTAAAAGTTTTTACTTAGAATAGATTACAATTCGGACAAGGAAGTTATGATTAAAGATGTAAAAAACTTGGCTGCTAAACAAATATTTGTTACATTGCACGCTATATTAAATATTTTTATTTTGATATTGGACATATTAAAGAAGAATATAATTATCTTCCTGATTTTCTATCCAAGGAATTCTTACATAGAAAATCATATCATCCCCAAAGTCAATAATAAAGTCTGAATTTTCTTATACTGGGCCACTATCTCCTCCCTATCCTTCGGCGTGTCCTTCTATAACTTCAAAACAATTCACAGTTTTGGAGACATTATCACAAAATATTAGGCCATCTTACAATTCATTCTCACTATTAGCTTCTTCAAAATTACCAACATACTCCAAAGTTGTTTTTCCTTTTTCTTCTCATTCTCAAATTATTAATCCTTCACTATTATCTTAGCATTCTACATCCTCTATTATCATTAAAACTCATTGACATTTGGTCTTCCCATTGAGTTTGAAATCTAGCACCTGTCTAATCCCCAAAAGTTATTTAATGTTTTTCTTTTGCCAAACTGGCACTTTGTCCCATAAAATATTAAGAAATCCCAACATTTTTACGAATTCATATTAGTAGACATAGATTTAATTATTCTCTATGAGATTTCTTATTCTCTTTAAACTCAACCTTCTCCACCTGCATCTCTAATTATTGCATTTCATAAAACTCCCATTAAACAAGTTCTCGCCTTGAAACAATGGGGAAGAAATTTCTATTTAACAAGCAAAATTTTCCATCCTTATGATCCGCCATATTATGATTATTACGATTATCAGCAGGTATAGACAAAAATGTTTTTAAAACAAAACAAAAATTTGTACAATTCTTGATTCCTCTATCTCGACAAATTACAAGAGATCAGGACACTCCTGCGATAACTTTTACTATGGTGGGATCATTATAGACCTGAACCTCTTATTCTTTCTCTCCATCTCCAAGAAAATCTTCAAATTTTTGCTTCACAAAATGATTATCCACATTCATTGAAGCATTATTTACTACTTCTTATTCTTTTTCCTCAAAACAAAATTAAATTAGATTATGAAGTAGGAATATGTCATCAAACCTCTTCTCTCTCTCAAAAACATTATGTTTTTAGCCCGTCAAGTCTCTGTCAAGTAGTGCAAAAAATACATTACAATCATGTTTTAAAAATGTTTTATAAAATTATCAAAACTCTTGAAGTTCTAGTCCAGCAGAGTAAATTTCATGCCCAATTAGCATCCATTACAAGCAAAAATGATTTGAAAAAATTAACTAAAGCAATGTCGTAAGTATCAGACATTGATAATGAAGAAGATGCACAATATCCCATGTAACGCTTGTCCTTGTGGTGTGACTTTTTGTAAAATATTTGAAAAAAGACGACGAAAATTATTATTCAATTTAAAACTTTTTACTTCCATACCCAGGGTGCAAGACTCTACGTTATAAAATAAAATGTGTTTTGAGAATAAAATAGGTTTACAGTGGAAAACATTGATCTTAAAATAAAAGGCCTCTCGTACAGTTAAAACTCTCGTGCCTAGACTTCCGTACTCTTCCCCTTTAAGTCGTGTCCATCCTGAGCGTACTGCTCATTCAATTCCTGTGGGTGGAAGGGTACACATAAAAACTAAAATGAGTCGAATACTTATTAAGCATTACTTCATAAAGTTAAAATATAACAATATAGGTTTTCAATCATGCATTTATCACTCCATACATACTATACCCACATGCATACATGTGTTCCTTTGGAAACATCACTAGATGGGGTTTTCTTCTTTAAAGAAAATGGTTTTCTTTTCATAAAACGTTTCTCCCGTCAGTACTTTCATTTCTTGAAGAGTGCAATGCATTCATACATTCTTTATTTATCACTTTTATAGGCCGGTGCATGTTGTTACGCCCCGCGTGTTGGGATTAACGGTCTTTTAGCCCTGGATTTGCCCATGGCCACGGGTTGGAATTCCATTCCGTCAGGGTGCAACACTGGGTGCACTACTATATACTACTTACCCTGTATTGCAATCTGCTCATTCATTCATATAGGTACCCTTTTCATTCATATGGCCGTTACGTATCTTCATACATTCATGCTTTCATTCATGCCTTTCTTTCATTTCATGTCAGCTAAAGAGCTGGAACTTTCCTTTCATTTCATTTATGCTCTATCTTTGAGCAGGAGCATGAGTATCATCTTTTCTTTTCATTTAACAGTCCGTTCGTGAGAAAAACATTGTTTGGGGGCGTGAGCCCAAAAATTATTTTTCATGACATGTCTTTTTGTGGAAAATATGTGAAATAGATACTGTGTATAGTCATCCATTCACATGCGTGTAACTAGTACTTTGGTTGTGTGAAAATGGGCTGTCAAGAAGGGTCATATATACTTATACTTTGAAACGTCGTGCTTAGCATGCTTTTTCATAAAACGTTTGCATTTTCAAGGAAAAACATTTCTTTTCTTTCGTTTTTCAAAGGAAAAGCGTTTCGTTTTTGTTTGCTTATCTTTTAGAAAACTCTAGAAGGGCATGAATATAATACCTACCTGAGTCCATGCTACTTTCATATTATGCAGTCCATTCATACGCGTATCAGATGACAACTTACATGCATACACATAACCTTAACGTTATTCTCTATTTAGTACATAAGCAACTGAACTAGAAATAGAATTACGCTTCACTTGGAACACTCTCATTCTATCCTGTACTTTTATGTGTCCCTTACTATGATAAAACCTTTGGGTGCCCATTTATGGTCACTACCTTTTCCAAACTTGACGTTCTACTTCGAGTGCTTACTCACTAGGGTGAACCCATGATTCACCTTAAGATTAAGGCATTAAGACTTTCGTCTTATTCTTTTTATTAACCACGATCTGACGCATGACTCAAATCAATTAAGTCACGCATCCCAATCTTAGACAGTACACCCGTCACTTCCTTCATGTATCTTAGTTCACTCTAAATCCTCATGTCCATCCATCTGCGCCACACGGCTTTAAGCCAACTCTGAGGCTTAAGCACTATGCAACCGCGCTTAGGACAGATTACCCATTACATATAGTGAATCCGTCTGACACATACGTCTAACCAGAGTCCACATGTACCTTACCCTTTTTATCACCTAACAGCAACATATAATACATTGATCACAGGCTCATATGGACAAACTCTATATTCCGATACCAACATTCTATTAAGTCGGCTAGCATGACTCTTCATGCTATCCGTCTCTTTGACAGTTCATCCCAACACTTGACATGACAAGACTTCATTTATAACTACACCTTACGTCACATCATAGTCCGAGACTATTCCCAAGCTACATCGTGACCTTGACACGTCCTCTAACATTCCGCTATGACACCTATACACCAAATCCTAACTTATCACAGCACAACTCCTTGATTGACCATGTTACTTCGTGACATTGCCTAGTCATGTTTCCACTGCACTACTCTAATACTATCTTGTCACTTCGCACCTACTTCCAGCCACAAGCTGACTACATGGCGACACTTGTCACTTCAGACGACAGGCCACATCACAGCTACTTTGGGACACTATCCCAGAGTTCCCGACACTACTCACCATGCTCTACGCTCATCAACTACACAACCACACGTTGTATCGCTGCATCTCATGGAGTACACTCTACGTGTACTCTCCCATCCATACTTCACAACACAGTCCACAACACTACATAACACATTTACCAACTATGCCCAATACTTCACATACACAGCATATCATATCACCACACTACACAATGAACTTCACAGTACTAACAGCACAGTCCACAACCTAACCAACCAACTAAAATTTAACATAAATAATGTGGGATAGACAGTTATACTATCGACGAGATAACTTGTGCATTACTCGTTGACCGTCACGGTCCATGACGCTGGAAGGGTCGTACTGGGCGACTATCTCACGTACAATGGTTGTTTGGGCTTTTGGATAGCTAGGTGTGGTCTTGGAAGCGCTCATGGTGGCAGCAAGGGGTGTAACACGGTAGATATAGTTGTGTGCAGTGGCGGTTAGCCACGTACAGTTGCTGTTTTGGCCACTAGAGGTGGCAAGGGGTACGGATCTGGAAGAGGCTGAGCATAAAGAGGCTTGTGAGGACCTTGGCGAGGTGGTGGCGGCGTCGGTGTGGTGGTGCGGAGGCTCTATGGCGGCAAATCTAAGCTGTGAGGTGGAGAGGAGCCGTAAGAGAGTGAGAGAGAATGGGGGAGCTAGGTGGCTTGGTTGGACGTGGGGGTGGCTAGGGGAGGTCACTGATGGAGGAGGAAGCCTCTAGTGGTGGTGCGGTGGTCGTCGGAGGCGGAGCTCAGCCGTGGGTATAAGAGCCCGTGCGTGTGGAGAAGCTCCTTGTGGCTGAGAAAGGTGCTACCGGCCTTGGGTCCGAGGGAAAAGGAAAGGGGAGGCTCATGGATGCTCGTGGAGGTGTTCGGTGGTGGCTTTAGTTGACGGCGGCAACGTTAGGAGGAGATAAATGGGTAAAACCCATTTTGGCTTAAGTTACCGTAGGAGAGGAAAGAGGGCTGCATGGGGTTCACCAATGGAGTGAAAGTGTTCATCAGCATGAGAGGAGGCCCCAATGGCAGCAGTGAGGTTAGGCGACGCCAGGTTGGGCTGTGGAGCAGA
>QEOT01000506.1:23376-40080 GCA_003123785.1 Pterocarya stenoptera
TGCGCACTTATTCAATTTGATTGGTCAGAAAGTAGATTTTATTGAAAACAATGCTAATTTGAATTTAGAATATGAAGACAACAACATTAGTACGTAGGTTGGTACGTAAACTTGTTTGTACGTAACAAAACTCTTATATTATCAGTGTTTTTACTTTTTGTTGTAGTATTATGAGTTTTTATTGGTGAAGTTAATATTGAAGTATTTCTTTGATTGTCCTTAATGGCTTCAAAATGGGGGTATTATTCATAAACTATTTGGTTATTTTCTTTTTTAATCTATTGATTAGTAGTCCTGTTTACGGTTGATAATTGGTTTGATTTATAGATTTAAAACCATGTAAATAAAGGTATACTAATTTGTATTCCTTCTAAGTACTCATAATATTTTTCTTGAATATAATCTCTCTCTATTTTTGTAAAAGTTGAGAAAAATACTAATCTTTTATATATATTTTATTATTTCATATAATTTTGTTTGAGATATATGTTATTAATTTTAAATTCTTCTTTAATTAATGTGTATATTTAGGCATCATCTCCAATTACTTGTGAATATGTTGGAGAATAACGTTCTTTTACTTGTTTAGGATTATGAGAGGTGGATGCCATATCAAGGTGATTAATAATATATATTAGTGTATCAATAATATTTTTATGAATAACTCTCTGAATCTATGTATCCAGATTTTGGGATTTGGTATCAAAGTTTTGAGATTTATTTTGAAAAAGTGACGTAAGAACATATCTGGGTGTATGATAACTATAAGGTGTTGGAGAAGAATAATGTGAGTGTGATAAAGATCTTCTAAAAGGTTGAAAAGCAATTTGAATTGTTCCGTCAATTTTTTTTTTTTTTACTCTAGATCATCGTTGGAATTATTTTCTATTTTAGGTAATTGAGTGCTATTTTCTAACTGTCATTCATTAAATAGAGTAATTTGATTCCAATTAATTTGTTTATGAATTTGTACACTAGAATTTTGTGTACTAGATTGTAATAATAATGTATATCTTTTTGTTAATAAATTATTAATTTCTTTTTTACAAAATTCTAATAATTCATTATTCAATTGAATTGGTCTAGTCCCAGTAGGAATATTCTTTTCTGAAATTTTTTTTTCATAAGGTAATTCAACTATATATCATTTTCTATTCCAAAAAGTATTAGGCAAATTAGAGCATATTTGTTTTTCAATTATAATTTAAAATTATTAATCTTTTGAATTAGTAATAGATCTTTTAATTTTTCTTCAATTATTGTATATTTTAATTATTGTTTTAAGAAATTTATCTATTTTTCTTTTCTTTTAATCCTATTTTTTGTTAAAAGAGTAATTTTTTTGATTAATAAAACTTCTTTTAGGGAGTTAATTTCTTTTGATACAGGGGGAAATAAAACTTTAAATTGAATTGCTTGTCTTAGTATTTTAGTAGAAATTCATTCTTTTGTTACAGAAAAATGATAAAGTAAGACAAGAAATAGATTTCCCAATATTACTTTAGTGCTAATAGTTTTTACTAAAATAAATGTTGTTTTAAAGCAAATTTCATTATCACAAATATGTGCATTAAATAATTTGTAATTTATATTTAATTTTGTTCCATTAGCTTGGGGTAATATTTCTTTTGTTTTTGCAAAATATTTGGAAGTATTAATTATTCTTGTATACAATTTAAATATGCTTCTGTGTTTAATAAGGCAATTGTAGTAAAAGAAAATTCTTAATTAATAGAGACTGTTACTTCAGTATACCATTTCTGAAAATTTATTCTATCAAGAATATTAATAAAATTATTTGTTTCGTCTTTAATAACTATTGTTAAACAATTTCCTTTTTTTTTATCACGAGAAGTATTTATGTTTTTGCCTATTTTTAATAATATAATTTCTTGTAGTAATTGTCCATTTGAAACTTCAAATTTAAGATTAGATATTTTTAAATTTCAAATTTTATTCCATTAATTTCTTGTTGTAGATCTTGTAATGTGAATTTATTTTTTTGTTTAAAATTTTCCTACTATTTATAAAAAATTATATGGTGCCGAAGAGGTTAATGAAATGGTTTCATTAGTAAAAGTATCTTTTAGTTTTATCAAATAATCTTTTCTTTTTTGTGGATTATTAATTTTTTCAATTAATTCTAATATAATATCTTTATGTTTAGAGAGTACATTAATGAGTTTATTACAAATATAATTATTTTTATCTAAATAATTACAGACATGTACCTCATATTCTTATGATTTACTATCAAAAAATTGTTGTGAAAAGCTTAATTATTTTAATTGATAGAATTTTTCTTCTTCTGAAGAGCTTTCATTTTCATCACTTGAATATATTATAAAAATATTTAATAATTTTTCTTTTAATGTTTCAGGTATATCTAATTCATTAATCTGTTGTTTGACTTTACAATTTGATTTGTAATATTTATTTTTTTTCACATTTATAACAAACAATTTGTTCTTTCTTTTTATTATACTTTTTTGGATTTTTTTTATTGGTTTATTATATATTTCTTTATCTTTTCTCTTTTTCTAATGTCGTTTATTTTCATTTTTTGTTAGGATAATTGTTATAAATTCTTTTTCATTTTTTTGTGTCTTCTTGAAAGAGCTAATAATGTAATATAGTCAAACTGTTCATAAAATGTACCTAATTATTTCTTAGCAATTTTTTTTTCTTTATCCATTTCTTTTTTAATCTTAGATAATTACACATAATTAAATAAGTTCTATTAATAGTAATTATTATATCACTATATGTGAGATTAATAAAATCAATAGTACCCTATGGTTTTACTAACGATTCTTGTACCTTTTGGCTGAAATAATATGGAAGTCCGGCTATGAACTTTTCCTTCCAATATGGTTGTTGACGGTTATTTATGATCATAACTTTAGTCAGAAATACAACTTTATACCAACGAAAATCAGATAATTGAAGACATCTTAAATTTATTAGTAAATCACTAATTCTTTCTTTAAATTGAATAGGATCACCAACAAAATATTTGATTAATACAAATATTAAAGTATTAACAATATCTTCTAATGGTTGATCATTTTTTGCTTTAATCATTTGCATATTTTCATTATATTTATATGATGTTAATATTTTTATTCTTTGTTTATAGAAAAAATAATGATTCCACCAGCCTTTTAATTGGTCAGTAAAACCTGTAACAATAATATGAGATACTTGATGATCAATTTTTCTATTATTTTTATAGACGTTAGCAACCACAATCATTTCTTTAAAATGATTTAATATTTCATACTTAGGTAATCCATCTATATTCTATTTATATAATACATCTAATGCAAAAGTAGATCGTATTATATGTTCTTTTTTTTCGAATTGCATATCCGGTAGAGTATGCCTTGGATATTAATTATGAGTAATAGAAACATGATGTTTAGAATCTCTAACTGAAAAACTATTAACATGATTTTCTTTTATCTTATTTATTTTTAAATTTTTTATTAGTTTATTATATATTTATTTATCTTTTTATAAGATCGTTTATATTTTCATTTTTAGTTAGGGTAATTCTTGTATAGTAATAAAAAAGATTATAAAAATCATAAATAAAGAAATTTATAATTAAAAGGAAGATTAAAATTTGTTTAGAATTTAATTTAGGATTTAGGAGAAAAAAAAGAAGCTCAAAATGGCCACAAAAAGGGGCGCCGTTTGACTCCGTTTTGGGCACAAACCGTGAGAACGCCTCACTCAAAGTAAAACGGTGCAGTCTTACTTCAAAACGGCGTAGTCACTAATCAGTAGCCACGACCCACACGCGACATCAGATTCATCACTTCTATGTGCTTACTCCAGTCCTCGTGTCTTTAGGAAACCTAGCCGCAGGATCCCAGCCGCAGCCCAACCTCCGATCTCCCTTCGGATCTATACATGTGAGCTAACTTACCCATCTCAGTCATCTGGTTTAAACTTTGGTCGATCTCTTCTTCCCATTTTTTGTTTTGTTGGTCGATTTTCACATATTCTGATCGTTTGTTTTGGTAATATCGATTTGCGACCGGGATAGTTTTTGTTTTGGCCGATTTCAGTAAATCGTTTATGCTCGATTTGGTAACAGGATGAATGTGGGGGGATATTTTTACTAAGATTCTGATCGTCTCAGTGCATTATTTTTCCCTTCCGTCTCTGCCCTGCACGTTTCGCATTTTTCTCTTCCGTCTTCCTTTTGAAGTTAAAAAAGGCAAAAAAAAAAAGGAGCCCAAAATCCGACTTGCTCCGACTCAAGTCGGAGTCGAAGGTTGGCGACTCCGATACGGTTGGTGCTCAGCCCTATTTTTAGGGATTTTTCATTGTTTGTGATTTTCTATTTTTTCTATGTTATTTTTTTTCATTGCACTTATTTGATTTCATAGATATTAGTTTGAAATCTGGTATCCGAGATTTAGGTTTTTGAAATCTGGTATCTCATATCTGAGCTTGTGAAATTGCGAAATCTTTATATCCAAAATAGGCTCGAGTTCTAGTTTTCTAGTAGATATTTTTATTTACAGATAGTATGTGGGATTTGTTTTGACGCTGGACAGATTACAATGATTCTTGACACCTTGTTTAAAAAATGTTTAAAATGTTGTAAGATAAACTCTGCTTGACTGCTTGTTCATTTTAATTTTTGTCAATGATTCTTGAATTTTATTTCATTGTCTGTGACTGACTATGTTTGGTTGGCGAGAAAAAGTTAGAAATGTGACTTATAGATGAAATTATTTGTAAAATTATTTAATTACCATCTGTTAATTTATTTGTTAAATTATGCACTGTTATAGCTCAATTTCACTGGACAGTTTTTTTTAAGACTGCTGCAGTACTCAACCAGTGTGTGCATGTGCTGTTGTTATAGCTTATGCAGATTTTTGTAATAGTAACAGATTTTGTAATAGAACAGACTTTTTTAAAGCAGTTTTTTTTTTTTTTACAAATTTGCATTTTATTAAAATCGAAAAATTGGACTGGAATCAGTAAAACTGGAAGTACCGGTTTAAGGGGGTAACCAGTGCGTAATTGGTTTTTAAAAATGCAAAACCGGTGTTACCGGTTCGGTCCTAAATTTTGTCCAAAACTGGACTAGTTAGACCCCTACTCTCTCATCTTCGTGCCTCTCAAATCTCTCAGCTCCATCGCCGCTGCGGGAAGCTTTTTTTGTTCTTCTTGTTAATCTTCTATGAGTTTTTATGGGTGGGTTGCAGATATCTGCTTCGATTACTTATTCCATCACCTCTGTTAGAGGGTATTACAATTTACTCACTTGTATTGTCCTCGCCAGAAAAGAAAAAAAAGGCATTAGTTATTTTCACAAGTCATCGGTGTAGAAACAGTTTATTTTGGTCTATTTTGATGGGGGAGTCATGGTAATTCTCCAATGGAAAGTTGTGACCTTTATTTTTACCATGTGTATTTTTTGTATATCTTTTATTGCATTTTCAGAATAAGTCAAGATCTTTGGCATAGTATGATTTTGGTGGATAAGAATTGAACCCCCTGCCTCCGTTCCATTAATGTTACATCCTTGTACTTACATTTATACCTGCACTATTCTCACACTGTTCACTCATACAGCCTTCATGGAGTTGTTTAGCATTATATTCTGACTTCTAACCGCCGTCTCAGTGGGGAAAAGTTGATTTTGAAAGGGGGAAATTTTTTATTCGTAGGCTCTCTCATCTGTGCAATAAAATGGCTGAATTAGAAGCTTTAAATGGTAGGTAAATTTTTCATGGCTGAGGGTAACAGAGAATGAAGCCAGTTAAACAAAAAAAATTCTGAGTCTTATACGTACCTTACGTTATTTTTGCCGAACTGCCCAAGTTGGGACGCATAAAGAATTCCATTGCTTAATTTGGCTCTTAAAACTTTCATTTTCATCAGTTTTGTTGCGTTGTGAAAACGTGCTTCTCTCTAATTTTCTTGTTTTTTTACAAGTAATGCAAACTTAAATGAGACAAAAGAGGGGGTGAACTCCAATATACAGGTAGTATTCAAGAGATCCACCAAACTAGCAAAAGGGAAAAGTGCTTAAAACTTGAATTTTGCTTAGAACTATGTTTGGATATGGGAGATTATAGATATTTTGCAGGAGGTCCACTTTATTTGCTTGCTGTTGTTCTTCGAAGAAGCACTTATCCCTGTCTTTTGCTCTTCCTATTTGCTTGTAGAAGCAACCTGCACACTTAGGTAGAATGGCAGTCACATTCTATGATGTCAACTCACCCTCTGGCCTTAAGAAACTTGACGATTACCTCCTTACTCGTAGTTACATTACAGGGTAAGTCTTGCGTCATTTGTCATTTATACTCCTTTTTTCATGTAAGCATTGTTTTCCTATTCTTCCTGGACTTGCTTTGGGAGAATGTGAGAAGAACACAAGAAGACACTAGCATTCATGAGAGTGATTTCGATTCAAGTTTTTTCTATGGTATGTAAATTGCTTCTCTCTCTTTTCAGCTATCAAGCATCCAAGGACGATCTTACTGTATATGGAGCGATTTTCAAGGCTCCATCAGCTGAATACATTAACGTGTCTCGGTGGTTCAATCACATTGATGCACTCTTGAGGATCTCGTACGTCCCCCAACTATTAATTTTATTGTTATTGTGTTATCAATCTTCATCTTGTGAGCTTGTCTTGGAGATGCTGTTTGATAAATGTCTATACGTTCTTTCCTTGTGTTCTCCATGGTTTCTTTTGGTCTAATTATGTGTTCATGCCACTTCTAGTGGTGTTTCTGGAGAAGGATGTGGTGTCACTGTTGAGGGATCTGCTCCCATCACAGAGGAGGCAATTGCAACCCCTCCGGTTGCTGACACTAAGGCAAGTACCTTCAAAATTATTTTTGGTGTTAATCTACACATCTCCCTGTTTATGAATTAATATGCCTTTTTCACTTATCACTCTACTTTTGGTCTATTTGGGTTGCACCATTTACCTTGCTTCTGGATGCTTTCCTGAAGTCAATTTGGGTGGCCTTTTATTTTCAGGTTTAGATATTTCTTTAAAATAGTTTAATCTAAGAGTTGGTCGAATATGATGTTATCAGGCCTCAGCTGCAGAAGAAGATGATGATGATGATGTAGACCTTTTTGGTGAGGAGACTGAAGAGGAGAAGAAAGCTGCAGAAGAACGTGCCGCTGCCATCAAGGCATCTGGCAAAAAGAAAGAGTGTCAGTTTTGTGGCTTATTTTTTGCAACCTAGCATGCTTTGTGTTTCTTGTTATCATGCTGGCATTAATAATCTATTTTATTTTTTGCCCAAATAATCAGCTGGCAAGTCCTCGGTCCTTTTGGATGTGAAGCCATGGGATGATGAAACTGACATGAAAAAACTTGAGGAAGCAGTAAGAAGTGTTCAGATGGAAGGGCTGTTTTGGGGAGCATGTATGTTCTTCGTCCTGATTCCTCATGTTTTTTAGTTTTAGGCTTTAGAAAGAAATCAAACCAAGGTTTTGTCTTGCTCCAATTTCCCATGGAAAACTGTTCTCAGCTGGATTGATCATCAAAGTTTAGCTGACGGTTGATATTTCTGTTAGTTACACCATTTTTTGTGTTATTTTTTGGCAATTTCTTTCCCTTTAATCTGGTGTGTGAGTTCTCTGATATCTGACATGGAGCAAAGTATCATACGCTATTCTGACATCAACTCAATGATTGTCACAGCTAAACTGGTCCCGGTTGGGTATGGTATCAAGAAATTGCAGATAATGCTTACCATTGTGGATGACTTGGTATCTGTTGATACTCTCATTGAGGAACATCTTACGGAAGAACCAATTAATGAGTTTGTCCAGAGTTGTGATATTGTGGCCTTCAACAAAATATGTAAGTGTAGTTTGAAATCTCTTTGTTGTCTAGTGATCAATCTATATCATCGTATGATTGGCTGATTCAGGTCTCAGAATTCTTGTGGCATAATTAAAAGCGCCCAAGGCCGAGCCCTTCCCTCTTGAGGAAGGGGTGGCGTGGTATTCCACGGAAGAGGTTTCTATTAGAAAATCTTGGCGCACGATAGTGCGATAGGTGCACATTAATAATTTTAAGGCCCGCTATGGCAGCTCAGCTGCACAAGTTTCTTGCAGCCTGAGTGATGGGATTGCCCTACATTTATTTATTTTTTGTACTTCACTTATAATTTATCAAGTAGGATTTTTGTGGTATAATTTGTAAATTTTCTTGGTGTTAATATATATTTTTTTCATGTCTAATTGTTGTTGCAGAATTGGACGGTTTGCCTCGTGTGTCAGCTGGATAGGTTGCAGTCGTGGAGAGATTGAAGACATTTATTCATGTCTATTTATATTTGATGCAGAACAATTAATATCTCAAGTTTTGTTTGCTGGACTTGTGGTCTGTTACTTTGCTTTGTGCTTTTGGCATGGAAATAATGACTTGACCATATCTATGTTTCTTTCTGAATATGTGGTCACATATATGTTGAACTAGACCCGCCGAACCCGTCTTCTATCTCAGCTACAACCTTAAACGCAAAGTGGGTCTGACTTTCCAGGTCACTTCCACTTGTCTGAGCCTCAAAATATTCTCAACGGTCATTTTTTTCAAACTTTTTATTATTATTTGTATTACTATGTATGTATAACGAGATTACAAGAAATGGGTCGTACGAGAGCTTTGGATCCATTAGGCGGTTTGTGTGCGCTTTTCCACAAGAAAATGCTAAATTACTGCTAAATGTAATTAAGAAAAGTTTATAAAAAATATATTTCTTCACATATCAATTATTGATACGTTGAAAATTATGAAATTTTAAATTTCAAAAGAAAGTTAACGAAATGAATCTTATAAATAAAAATATAAATATACGTAGTACTATTCTTTTAATAATGTTGTTGGATGTAGTCCACTTTGCTTGATTGGTCGGAAAGACATTAACATTTAAGGTGTCGTTTGGACAAGTTGAGAAGAAAATTGAATTAAATATTATTAGAATATTTTTATTTTTTAATATTATTATTATTTTAAAATTTGAAAAAGTTGATTGTTTATTATATTTTGTATAGAACTTTAAAAAAATAATAATGATGAGAGGAGATTAGATAAAATACTTTTTGTATCTAAACCGAGCCTTAAGGGTCCTTGTGGCTTTCATTTTGGACATTGTTTTCCTCTTCGATTAGAGCTATTTTTGCTTCTCCCACATCGGATTCACTTTGCAAGTGAAGTTTTGATTTGGAGAATTTCCCATTCTAGTTTCCGTGTATATCAACAGTTTGTAGTCTTTTTCATGTATTTGTGCTTTCCAGAGTTGCTTCCATTCCTTATGATGCTGGTTGCATTTTCGGAATCTCTGGAGCTGGTATGTTTGGTATGTAGATTTAATAATGTCCTTTCTTCTTGTCGGGTATTCATCTCAATTTGTCTCCAGGGTCTTGCTTGAAGTATATATATATGGTTTCTTAAAAGTACTAGCATTGATTTCTTTATATATATATATATATATATGCAAAATCATATCTTTTGGAGATTGATTTTACATATAAAAAAAATTCACACATTTGATTATGAATTTTGAGCCAAATAATAATAGAAGATTATTATTTATTTTTTTTCTAAATTTTTTTTTCAAATTTCTTTTCATTAGTGGTGAGAGAGAGAGAAAGAGGAGAAAGAAATGTTCGAGAGAGAGGGGGAGGAGAGAGAAAAAAAGTAGTAAAATAAGATTTGGGAGTGAATAGTGCATCTTCAAATTTATAGAAATATTGTTCATAATTATGTAAACTTTTAGATATGCATAATCCAATACAGTCTAATTTAAGGTCATATTATGCAAACAATTCTATTACAGGTACTCGCCGTTGGGTACTCGTTGCGGAATCGTCTGACTTGGCTAATGCCACGTCACCTTTATATTATTAAAAAAAAAAAAGAGAAATGAAGAAGAAGAGACTCGATTTTAGAAACCCATCTCATCTAGTTCATCCAAGTCACAGCTTATATGCATAGAAGTTGAAGCACAAAAAAAAAAGGGGTATAATCATCCAAAACTGATCTATACAGGATAATATATGTTTTTCTGAAACCCCAAGATAGAATTTGTATGGAATATAAACAGGCTAGGTGATGATCATGTTATAACCATGAAGCAATGTAAATCCGGATTTTTTTAATAAACAGAAATTAATAATCAGCCAGTAAAGCACATCATACCGTATAATTCACAATAAAATATAACCAATCACAAATTCATTTCGATTTAATTTCAGATAGCAAATATAAATGAAGGAATTGAAACATAGATCATTGTAAGTATATACAAAATGGTAAAGGAAAAAGGTGTACCTGAAACTGAAACTGCTCGAACCGATATGGGTTTGAGACCGTTGAGTTTTGACTATGAAAACCTAAAAGAAACTGAGTTTTGAGGTGAAGAACTTGATGGGGGGTTTCTGGGGTAGAGGAAGAAAAAAGGGGCAACGGGTAGAAATTGCAGAGAACGCCATTGGAGAGAAGGGGAATTTTATTTTTTTATTTTTATTTTTGCTCTGGGTGTGTTCAGTGCGAGTTCAATCCTGGAGGTGAAGATTGATTTGTCTTCGTGGGGTGGAGTTTGATTTTAGAATTAAATCAAAAGGTGGAAATGCACCGTTTAACTAAAAGGGTGCAAACGCACCGTTTAACTAAGTCCGACGTGAAATTCGGGTACGCGGGGTGTCCCTGTCCTGGGTGAAAGTAGAGTTTTTCTTATATAAATATGTAGATGTATATACAGATGTATAATCTAATGCTAGTGCTCTAATATATTTTCAACCATCTCTAAGGCTTAACCATCTATCTCACTTTTGCTTTAAGATAAGGCCAGTCACTAGGGAAAGGTTAATCCTGTATTGTACTGATGGTAATTATATTTTTATTTATTTATTATATTTTTTTTAAACTCCTTTAAATATTTTGAAAAAAGAAAAATTATAAAACATTAAAAAATACTTCCTTAATTATGAAGTTAAAAAAATCAGTTGCTTCTTTTTGTGGAAAAAGTATTTTCCTTTACTTTATCCCATCTTTTGAGAGAGTTGGTTTAAAGGACAATAATATAATACTAACTACTCTACAATTTATCTACAATTTCATATTAAAAAATAATTTATTTTCATTTTTATTCAAAATTATTGTCCTAGCAACGGTTTAAAGGACATGAAAAAAATAATTATTTAATTCTTAGTTGTAAATAGATTATGATAGAGTTGTTATCATATGATTTTGCATTATTAAATAGGAGACCAAGTGTTGATTATTACTCGATATTTCATTTGAGTTGTAGATGTTGCTTGCGGCTTCAAGTTATGATGGAATGGAGGGATCCGTCCATCCATCACTTATAGTGTAGCATACTAGCACGATCCATCTTTTTCTTTTCTTTCCGCATGATATGTCACTTGTTTTCACAATGCCCTTTCAAAATCCTTGAGGCAATGCTTCCGAATTCTAGATAGAGTTTCTTTTCTTTTGACAAAAAAGATTGTTTTACCTCTTTGTATAATGTATTGACCATCCCATATCTGTAGCAGTAAAGGCTCTCCTCATTAAAGTGCTTTTCTTTAGAAAAAGTTCTATTCATCACATCACACACCATAATTTTTTTTTTATTTTAATTTTATTTATTTATTATCAAATGTGTAATATATGGATTATGAGTAAAAAAATTTAATTAGTTTAAGAAAAAAAAATGGTGTGTGGTGTATGTGAATGATGAGTAGCAAAGTTCCTTTTTTAGAATGAGTTTTTCTACTAAGTGATTCTACACCACACATCTACTAATATGAGTTTTTATTTTTTTTTCTTTCAGCAGGTGTGTGGTGTAGGGATACTGAGCTGAAAAATTCGGAATGCTAAGTATAATTTTTCTTTTAGAATATCTTCAAATAGGATTCGGTAAACAAAGAGGATTTACACCCTCCAACAGCACTGTGACACATTGCATTCCAAGATTAGAAGAATAGAATCGTCCTCATATAAGTAGATCCCATATAACCCCCCGAGCCCTTCCTATCGTCTCTCTCTTTTCCCCCTCTCCCTTTCTCTTTCTCCAATACTCTCACCCCATCGCATGAAATAATCAACAATAAAGGAGAAATCTTACAAGAAATACCATCAACAACATATATTACAAGGAAAAAAAAAAAAAAGAGAGAGAGAAATTAAGTTTTATGAGAAAAAGAGAGTTAATCATATAAAAACCTAAAGGAAATACAACAGATTTTCAAAATTACAGTCTAGGACTCTGTTTGGTTCCCAGGAAGATAGAAGGAAACAAATTGAGAAAATTTGTATATTTCATTTTCACTGTTACAAGAAAAACGACAAATTGGATTTTATGGGAGAAAAGTTAATACAAAAGATCTTCGAAATTACAATTTAGAGCTCTATTTGGTTCCCTGGAAAAATAGAGGAAGAAAATAAAAAAAAATTTGTATCTTTCGTTTTCATTACCCAAAATACAAATACAATGCTACCCTTAGATGACCTGAAACAACTTCACCCCTACTCAAGTCAAGTGTTCACTATTAATTTCGTAAGCTAAAAACAGAAAAAAATCACCGGTGGGGAATTGTATGAGGGCAATTATATTATTCTTTTCTTAAAATACAGACATGTCACAATGCCATCAGAGAGTGTTTTTTAGTCCCTGTCTCCCATTTCTTTTGGACTACAAATAGATTCATATGATTTGCGTCTTAAATATTTGCTAATTTCAGTACAAGGTTTACAACATTTTTTCAGTATGATTTTTTTATACTTTCTTGTATTTGAAAAATGTTTTTAAATTCTTTTTTATCATAGTCTGTCATGTCAAATATGATGAAAATAATTTTATTAAAAATGAGTACTACAACATCCGCAAAAGGAGTTATACAAAAACAATATCAGAAATTGATATGGTTTCATTTGATCTGTTAGATCTACTTTACAATAAAAATAATTTTATAATCTGATGAATCACATAAACCACATTAGTTATGTCGACATTCTATGGCCATGGAAGAATTCAGCGAGTTCATCTTTGATCTGGAGCTCATGGATCTCCCTCTGGTAGGAGGCGAGTACACTTGGTCAAATGGGTGGGTTTGGTCGAGATTGGATAGAATCTTTGTATCTTCTTTGTGAGAAGCTAAATATATGAAAGTAAGTCATAAACGACTAGCTCGAGTTAATTCAAATCATTTCTCTATCATTTTGGATTGTGAGGGTATGCACAGGGGACACCGGTATTTCAAGTTTGAAAATATGTGGCTTATGGCGGATGAGTTTGTAGAGATGGTAAGTGCTTGGTGGTCTTCATATCAGTTTATTGGTACTCCAAGTTACAAGATTTGAAGAAGTGGAACTTGGAGGTTTTTTGTCACATTGAAAATCAGAAGACAACATTGTTGGAGGAATTGCAAGACTTAGAGGATAAAAAATACTAGGAGATAATTTGGAGGAGGTGTTATTGAGGAAGTGCACAGTTATGGAAAACTTGGAGAGGGTCTTGTTGTTAGAAGAGACTTCATGTCGTCAAAAATTTAGGGCCCTTTGGTTGAAAGAAGGTGATAGGTGTATGAAATTCTTTCACAAAGTGGCTAATTCACATCGGCGTAACAATACTATCGAGTCACTTCAATTAGGTTCTTAGGTGCTATTTTCTCCTCTCGAGCTAGAAAACCATATAGTATAGAACTATGAGATCCTTCTCACAGAATCGATTCCTTGGAGGCCGAAGCTTGACGCCTTGCATTTTGAGGCAATTGACTCACAGAGTGTGAGTGTTCTAGAGAGACCTTTTGACGAAGAAGAGATTTACAAGGTCATATATGGCATGGCTAAGGATAAAGCCCTGGGGTCGGACGGTTTGTCAATGGGCTTTTTTCAAACTTGTTGGGATATTGTGAAAGGTGACGTTATGCAGGTTTTCAGTGAATTTCACTTTTTTCAAAAGTTTGAAAAATCCCTTAATGCGACCTTTATTGCTCTCATTCCTAAGAAATACGAGGTTGTAACTATTGAAGACTTTCGGCTTAAAAGTCTGGTTAGTAGCGTTTATAAGATTATCTCAAAGGTTTTTGCTAACCAGCTTAGCCCGGTGTTGGAATATATTATTTTGAAGTCCCAGAATGCTTTTATTCGTGGCAGACAAATTCTTGATTCAGTACTCATTGCAAATGAGTTCTTGGATTACAGAGTACGAGAGGGAGGTTCAGGTGATCTGTGTAAACTTGATATGGAGAAGGCATATGATCATGTGAAGTGAGAAGTTCTTTTATACTTGCTTGAGAGATGTGATTTCTGGGATAGGTGGATTGCATGGATGCGCCATTGTATTTCAACTGCCCAGTTCTCAGTTCTGGTTAATGGCACACCTTCTGGTTTTTTTGATACTTCGTTGGGATTGCGGCAAGGAAATCCTTTATTTCCTCTTCTATTTGTTATAGTTATGGAGGCTTTAAGTAGAATGGTGCAGGCTACAGTTGGAGGAGGGTTCTTATCGAGCTTTCAGGTGCGCAATGGTTTTGGGGGCCCTATTATCATTTCACACATTCTTTTTGCAGATGATACATTAACTTTTTGTGAAGCAAATAGTAGCCAAATCCAAACTTTACAAGCATTGTTACTATACTTTGAAGCAGTGTTAGGGTTAAAGGTGAACCTGGGCAAGTCTGAGGTGATTCTTGTGGGTGCGGTATCTAACATTCTCAGCTTAACAAGTCTTCTAAATTGTAAGGTGTCCTCTTTTCTTATGAAATATCTGGGCCTTCCGCTGAGAGCAACCTTCAAGAATAAAGCTATATGGGATGGGGTAGTGGAAAAGATAGAGAGAAGGTTGCCTGCTGGAAACGAATGAATCTATCAAACGGGGGCCGCCTCACTCTAATCAAGAGTACTCTCACTAACCTCTCCACTTTTTTTTTTTTTTTTATCTTTGTTTCCTATGCCTGTAGGGGTGTTGAACTATTTAGAGAAACTCTCTAGGATGTTCTTATGGGGAGGCATGAGGGAGGAGAAGAAATTCCATTTGATTAAATGGAAGATTGTATGTGCCTCAATTGTAAACAAGGGGTTGGGAGTGTGTAACTTGAGAACTTTTTAATAAAATGTTATTGGGAAAATGGTTTTGGAGATATCATTTGGAGGGGAGTTGGTTGTGGAAGGATATTATTGACGCTAGATATGATGTTGCTTAGGGTGGTTGGTGCTCTAAAAAAGTGAGAAGGGGGGGTATGGTGTGGGATTATGAAAGTATATAAAGAAGGGATGACCATATTTTACAAATCAAATTCGCTTTGTAGTTGGCGTAGGTAGTCGAATAAGATTTTGGAGGGACGTGTGGTGTGGAGACCACACATTGGAAATGGCTTTTCCGGCCTTATACCGTATTGCAGTGAATAGGGAGGCTTCAGTAGTGGACGTGCGGTTATTTTCTCATGGTATACACCAGTGGAATATTCTTTTTAATAGGGATTTGCATGATTGTGAATTACCTATTATTTCAGAATTTTACAGTTTACTATATTCCATGGAGTTTCCTATGGCACAGGGAGATAGTTTGAAGTGGAGGTCTAATAACCATAAGATATGTATAGTTAAGGCGTATTATGGCATCATGACAACACAACTTGATATTACGCCGTTCCTTTGGAAGAATATTTGGATGTCTTATGTGCCTTATAAAGTAATTTTTTTTGTTTGGAGTGCTACTCTAGGGAAGATATTGACCACAAACAACTTGAGAAAGAAAGAATGTGTACTGTTGGATTGGTGCTACATGTGTAAGAAGAATGGAGAATCTGTGGACCATCTCTTATTACACTGCGAGGTAACAAGGTGTTGTGGGATGAGATCTTTCTTAGGATTGATGTTGCTTGGGTTATGCCTATGAGGATGGTGGATTTGTTGGGTTATGCCTATTTTTTTGTCATTAATAAAATCTCATATTCTTTTTTTTTTTTTACATTTCATAAGAGGTAATAAAATATCTTGATATCTTTTTATAAGCTATTTGGTAAATTTATAACCTCATTTTTTCTATTTATTTACATTTTTCTTTTTAAGTCTTCTACTAACTAGTTTGTTTGGATTAGTTTTGTTAGTAAGTACATATATGCTACCATCGAGTTAACAATTAGGAGTGAATGCAACAAATCTTACATAGTTATTGCTATCTATATTATAGAGACTTTACAATATATAATCTTAGATTCAACAAAAAAATTTATATTTGTTTACTTAATTTTTATCATTTGCTTCAAAAAATCTTACATGACTATTTTTATCTTAATTTTTATCTTTCACTTGAGTCCGATAAAGCTCAAGTGAGAGGTTTAGATAGGTGGCTTTACTAATTTAGTTTGTCCCTAGATAACAACCTTATATGGTTAATGTTAAAAATGAGTGACACACTTTCTTATCTTAAATGTCAGTTACTGTTCATCCCTATATACGACACACTTTGATAATCGTTCCCCCAATCACCAAATCTTATTTCCGCCTTGATTATAAGCGTGCATGCATTCAAGCTCATATCTATGCTGTGGATCTTTCTTATCCAGGGATGAAGGGAAACTGGAGAAGCAATTCTGAATGAACTGTATGGGTTGTGAACTCTTTGTCTGCTACCCTCAGAAGAATATCTAGAAACTGCTTCTTTTATTTATGTTATTATTTAAAAAAAAAAAAAA
>QEOT01000506.1:59329-110063 GCA_003123785.1 Pterocarya stenoptera
ACAATGAGCCAAGTGTATTTGATGATTGTTTTAGGTGGAAGATCTGTCTGCTAGGCGGGTATATGAGAAACTCCTGGAAGCAGTGCAACCTTGAAACTCCTTATGTTGAACATTGTTGATTGTATTTCATTTTACTTGTCGGAAAAAAGAAAGAAAGTTATGAGCTTTCTTGTAACGTATATGTACTATACTTTGAGTTATCAAAAATAAAAATATGTACTACTTTAGACTAAACTTACATTCTGATATTCTTCTGTCTCTCTACTTTTCCATTTTTAAGGTCGTCTGCTTGATTCAGAACTTACTCCACCGTATCCATCTATTTATTTGAGCCAGTCAATCTTTATATATATATATGTATGTGTAAGAAAAAAATACAGCGGAAAAAATACCTCAAGCTCAGCTCACAAAATTGCTCCACAAGTTTCTCCAGATTGACAACTCACAAGCGCTTCCTTTTAGTGGCGAAGTGTACTACGTAGTATAAAACTAGAGTAACACTTAACAAATCCACAGTCTAAAAACTATTTCAAGAGAGAACAAATGAGAGAGAGATTTTTCTTTTTTTCGATTCATTCACCAGAACCAAAATGAGGGGGCTTTATATAGCCTCCCCTACACGGCTGGCCTTAAAGGCCAGCCTTTAATATTCAGTAACGCATGGCTTAAAGCCATGCGTTACAGGCCGTTTGTAACGCATGGCTTTAAGCCATGCGTTACTGCATGGGATCAATAGGGGGGTCTGCCCAGGTGGGTGCCCCCCTCCGTTTAACAGTATGTATGTATATATATGTATATATACATATGTGGAAAATACTAGTATGCCCACTCATTTTGACACCTTCATTTGATCACTTGTCAAATTGTTTTTTTTTTTAATTTAATGATTAAGGAAGTAATTTTAAATGCATTGATGTATTTTTTTAATTTTTTAAATGTTTTTAAATATGTTAAAAAAATATGAAAAGAAATTTTTTTTTTTTTACGTTTACGCTATGCGGTACGCCTAGAGGTCAAGTTAGGGCGGCAGAGTAGTCGCACTCTATATATATACTAGGTGAAAGTAATATGCAATGCACGTATACTTAGTTTATATTTAATTTTTTTTGTTAAGAATTAATTTTTTATTAAGAAGGACGTAATGTTTTCGATCCATTAAATAACGATATAATATTTATGTAATTTATAAATAATTACATACTGTGATATATTATAAAAGAAGAGCATTAATAGAAACTATTAATAACATGGTCCTATAAATAAACATCACACATAATTTTATGAAAATTAATTGAGATAATTTTGATTTTAAAATAACGATCCAACATTTTCCTTATCTTACATTACCTCAATAGAGAAGAGTTGTGTAACGTGCAATGCACATTTTCCTGGTCGGGAAAAAAATTCTAGAAGAATCCAATTCATGTGAAAACTTCGTTACATTACTTTTTATAGCCAGGTAGAGAATCTAAATAAGAATAATGCTAGAGGCCCTTTGAGCTCTAGTGTTTTTTAGTTTTTTTTTTTTTATATATAGATATTTTTTTATAATTTTAAATATTTTTTTAAAAAATAAAACCAAAATCATAAAATTATTAAAAAGTATTTCTTTAATCACAAAGTAAAATAATTATGATTTTTTATTTTATTTCCTGATTAAAAATTATTTTTTAATGAATTTTCTTTTTACTTTTCAATTAAGGAAGTATTTTTTAATAATGTTTTAGATTTATTTTAATTTTTAAAAATATTTAAAAATGTAAAAAAAATCAATATAAAAAATAACTTAAAAAAAACACATAAAAAAAATACTTGCTAAGCCCGGCGGGGGCTGTAGCATCGTCCATCTAAATAAATACCAAATGCTCCTAGAAGCATGAATTAAAAAAATGGGGTCCAAGCTATTTTTGTTGAATGTATGCAGAAATAATATATTCTTGTCATTTTTAATAAAATTGAAAATGTGTTGATAATGGGATGCAATGGCTTTCGTGAACGGACTTGTGTGAACCATTTTTTTGTTGTTTAAATTTATTATTGGTTTCTGAATTATGGAACTTAATTTTATTTTTCTATATATTATTTCACTCTATTAAACCCTATTTCGATTTTCGATCCTCACAAAGAGCTCGATCAATTGATGTGATTTGTTTCAGTCGGTTTTCAAAATCAATAGAAAAAGAATTAATCTTTGTATCATCCTATACATCACATATTATAATTTTATTTATTTATTTTTTATTTTATTAAATATGTATTATATGAATGATGAATAAAAAAATATAAATATTTCAAAAAGAGTAAAATAAAAAAAAAAAAAAAATTTAATATATAGTATATATGATGATGCATAGCAATACTCATAAAAAAAAATAATAATTAAAACCGGCCAGCAATTTAATAATCAGCACAACGCATTAATGGGGTCTAGCTTCCGTAGAGTGGCAGATGGTCACGTGAACGGAGGTGGGTCCTGGGTAGTGGAAGACGAAAAATCAATATTAAAATGATAATAAAAAAAGCCAAGACTGATTTAAAAAAAAAAAAGACGTTAATTTTTTGAATATTGCTATGTATAAATTTATATACCGCACATTAAATTATTTTTTATTTTTTTTTAAAATTATTTTTTATTTTAATCTTTTTGAAATATTTATATTTTTTATTCATTATCCATATAGTATATATTTAATAAGAGAAATAAAAAAAAAAATTATAATATATAGTGTATAGACTTATATATAGATTTTTTCTTACTTTTAAGATATAAAATATGACTGTTTAGCATGGTGAACATCGGCTTCAGAAAAAGGCGTACAATCTCATAATAATTAGAGTTGTCTTTATTTCCCAGCAATTTAAACCATTATTGGGTACATTAATCTGGAATGAACTGCCCAATTTATGACAAATAGAGTTGAAACATCCGTTCTTTTTTAGAAGTTTATGCTGCAATATTCTAGATATGGTAAATGATCCTGTATGACAGAAATTTAACAGTTTTGTAAAATTAATAAAAATTTAAAAATCTATACGGAAAAGATTTAGACTACTGCAAATTAATACAAATGTGACAGGAGTTTTTATCTTCACCAAGATTTATATTGTACAATTGGTGATTTTATCTTCACCAATTGCACATTTTTTCTTCATTTTGAAATGTTAATTTGTTTCTGACAAACACCTTTTTTACTACCTTCAATATTTTTAAACATTTTACTAACTCCAATTTTTCAAATACCAAAATTCTCAACCAAATTAAATAGAAATAAAAATCCTAAAAATCTTAAACAAAAAAATGAATTAAAATTCTTAAAAAGAACAAGACAAACTAAAATAAATAGAAACGACAAACATAAACATTTCAAACAAAAAAAAAAAAAAATTAAAAAAAATAAAAGCATCTGTTTTTTTTTTTTTTTTCAAAAAATTGGAAGTGAAAATCCAACAGTATACAAACTGAATTAAACATATTAATAATAAAATCTAAAAATCCAAAAATAGGAATGAATAAAAAATATACATATCAAAACCGGGAAAAGAAACCGAAAGAGATCATGTACCAACCTCAAAGCATCATCAACTCCAAATCAAAAAGTGTAAACTCCCTGCAAAAAACAAACCAACAAATAAGATTAACTAAAGGCAAAAAAACGATGACACAGAAGCCAAACCAAAAATAAATAAAAAAAGAGTAAAGAATCTCAAAGCAACATCAACCCCAAACCATACCATGCAAATTACTTTTATGCTGTATTTTTTTTTTTAAAACAAAAGTACCATACAGAAATCTCCATTAATAGAACCATTCTATCTTTAGTATCAAATAAAATAACAAAAGCAAAACCTCAACATAATTTAATTCATTGCTAAATTGTCATAGACACAAAAGCCATAAACTCATAATATAAGACGAACAACTAGAAGCCATCTTAAACCACATGTAAAAAAAATTTAGAATCCTTATTCTGACATTTTCCAACAAAAAAGAAACAATTTTGAACGAAAAAGTGAAGAGGAACAAGATAAAAATAATAGTTGAACCTCATTTCTATGATGCTTAATGTATCAATTCACAAAAGAGTTCCAAGAATCTTATATAAAAAGATACTAACAATCAGTTTTTCTATAAAATTCCAAACCAAGAAATTCTTACCTCAACATAATTTAATCCATATATTGTTGAACTATCACAAATACAAAAATCATAAACTCATAATATAAAATGAACAATCAGAAGCAATCTTAAACTCATACGCATGAAAAAAAATAATTTAGAATGCCTGTTTTGCAATTTCCAGACAAACTGATGTAACAGTTTAGTAGTAATGGATGAATGTAAATGGGAAGATGAATGAAAATGGATACTGGAAATGCAAAGTAGTATATTAATAGAGATGAAAATAAGGCCTGCTTCGAGGGAGGCTCCTCCAAATTCAGAGAGTACAGAATATTTTAGATGATTGCATAACCAACTCTGTCAGAGTGACAGACCTAAATAGTACTGAAACGTGAAATGACTAAACTGCCCCTTTAACATATCATGGGCTTTAACTATTACATTAGAATTAAAGAAAGCAAATAACAATTGTGGACTTCCAGCCCACGTCTCTTGTAACTTAAGCCCAAACCCTCTCTAACGTCTGGCCCATGAAGCCCAAAATCATACTTAGCAACTTAGGGTTCGATCACTCTGTTCTTCCCCCAATTATCCACCTTCCCGCATCACTCCGTACGCCATGTTCTCAGTTGCACATCTTCTCTTCTCAACCAAGTCTCTAGCGGTCGTGTAACAAATCCCCCTCCCTTAGAGAACCTTGCCCGCAAGGTGAGGAAAGTCCCCGCATAACTGTCGGTAAGGTTCCCAAGAAGCTTCCTCCACGGGTTGCCCTTGCCAGCGGACTAGAATTTCGACCAAAGGTAGCTTTTTCACCTTTCGCATCTGCCTTGAAATTATTTCTTCTAGTTTTGGTTTCAACACACCCCTTGAGTCAACTGGCGGTAGGGTAGGCAGTAGATTTACGTTTTGAGCTAGGGTTTTCTTCAATTGAGACACATGAAATACAACCATCTGTTTGAGGATGGTAGGCAGTGCTGAAAGCCAGTTGTACACCTTGCAACGAGAACAATTCCTTCCAAATTTGCTCATGAAGGTGGTGTCTCTATATGAGATAATGGAATGGGGCATTCCATATAACTTAAAGATATGCTTAACAAACAATTGAGCCACCACTTTAGTTGTGTAGGGATGTGAAATGGGTATGAAGTGGGCATATTTTGTAAATCTATCCACTACTATCCATAAGGCATTAAAACCTTAAGAAGTGGGTAGACCCTCTACAAAATCTATGGAGATATCTGTCCAAGGGCTGGATGGTATTGGCAGAGGTTCTAGGAGACTACTAGGTAGTGTATTATCCACCTTCACTATCTGACACGTGTCGCAGCTCCTTAGAAAGAGCTTCAGATCCCTTTTTAACCCCGGCCAAAAGAAATCTTTAGTTAGTCTATATAAGGTCTTATCAAATCCCAAATGGCCTCCTATGGGGCTGCTATGCACCAAGTATAAAATTCTGTCAATAAGGTTTGAATTGGCTGGAATATATATTCTGTTTTTGTAGAATAGGACTCCATCCTTGACTACATATTGAGGGGTAAGCTTATGTTTTGGTGTTTTTGCAACAAGGATTATACTACAGCATCTGAGTTATAGAGGCCTTTAATTTCAGTGAGCCAGTCCCAACTAGGAAGTGTAATTAAAGCCACAGTTACCTCAGTATCCAACTCCTGCCTAGACAAGATATTCGCTACGACATTTTCCCTACCCTTCTTGTATTTCATCAAAAAATCATACCCCATTAATTTTAATATCCATTTCTGCTGCATTGGAGTGCCCACTCTCTGATTTAGCAAGAATCTCAGACTTTGGTGATCTGTTTTGACCACAAAGGAGTGACCCAACAAGTATGGACGCCATTTTTGTACTGCTAAGACCAGCATCATCAATTCTTTTTTATAGGTTGACATAGCTAGAGCTCGGCCTTTTAGAGCTTGACTTAAAAAAGCTAGAGGTCTCGCCTCTTGCATTAGCACAGCCCCAATTGCTTCCCCGGAGGCATCTCATTCAATTACAAAGGGTAACTGAAAATTGGGTAAGGCCAAAACTGGTGGTTGAGTCATGGCCTGTTTGAGTTGGTCAAAGGCAGATTGGGCTGTAGGGGTCCACTTAAAATTTTCATTCAGTAATTCAGTCAGCTTAACTGCAATTGCTCCATACCCCTTCACAAACATACAGTAATAACCTGTGAGACCCAAAAATCCTCTCAAGGCCTTGATAGATTTTGATATAGGCCAATTCTCCATGGCTTGCAATTTATCTGGGTCAACTCTAATGCCTTGGCCTGAGATAAGATGACCCAAATAGGCGATTTCTTCTTGACCAAAATAACACTTACTCTCTTTGGCAAAGAGTTGGTGCTACCTTAATAACTCAAAGGTGACTTTCAAGTGTGAAATGTGCATCTCAACATCACTACTATCAATTAGTATATCATCAAAAAATACCAAAATAAAGCGATGGAGATAGGGTTTAAAAACTTGGTTTATAAGGCTCTGAAATGTTGAGGGTGCGTTAGTTAAGCCAAAAGGCATAACTAAAAACTCGTAATGGCCTTCGTGTGTCCTAAAAGCAGTTTTAGGAACATCGTCTGGGTGCACCCTGATTTGATGGTAGCCCAACCTCAAATGACCTCAATCGAGCTTAGAAAAAACCTTGGCTCCATGGAGTTCATCCATTAACTCATCCACCACTGGAATAGGATATTTATCCTTAATAGTAACGCTGTTTAGCACCCTGTAGTCCACACAAAAGCGCCAAGTCCCATCGGCCTTTCTCACCAAGAGGCATGGGAGGAGTAGGGGCTTTGGGATGGTTGTATGACACCTGATTTCATAAGCTCCTTCACAATTTTTTCAATTTCTTCCTTTTGAAAATAGGGGTAACGATAGGGTCGTACAAAAATTGGTTTTGTGCCAGGCTGCAAGGTGATAGAATGGTCATGTGTACGGGTTGGGGGTAGGCCTTTTGGGGTGGAAAAGATATATTGATAATTGGTGAGTAGGTGCTATATTGGTTCAGGGAGGGGGTGAGGTGGTTTTGTTGGGGAGTGTTCAATTAACTGCAGTAGCAGCCCTTTAGTCTCCATGTTATTAGCCTTATGCATCGATCCGTCCTCAAGCAAGTGTTGAGCATTCAGCCCTTTAAGAATTACAGCCCTGTCATTGTGTTGGAATTGCATAGTCAATTCTTGAAAATTCCAAAGAATGGATCACAATCCTTGCAACCATTGGACCCCTAAAACCATGTCACACCCCGCTAGATCCAGCAAATACATGTTGAGCTGGAATAGCTCCCCTTGAATATTAACGTTGACCCCCATCACCTTCCCTTCACTCTCAAGCTGATCTCCATTTGCTACCTTTACTTTCAGTTTCTCATCAGATAAAACTGATAATGGGAGAAGTGATATAACAGCCGTATCTAGGAAGTTATGTGTACTTCCCAAGTCAATTAGAACTGTCATTCCTTGGCTGCCAATCCTGCCTTTCACCATCATGGTCTTAGGATTAAGAGAACCAATAATGGCATGGAGTGAGATTTCAGGTTCCTTTTCAGCTTTAGACATATTTGAACATTCAGACAAGAATTTCACATTGTCAGGTGGTTCCTCTAGTGAATTGTCATCTTCCAACACCTCCTCAATGAGGTACAGTTTAGGACTTTGGCACCTATGGCCTAGGTGCCACTTGGAATCACAATTATAACATAGGCATTTTTCACGTCTATCTCTCATTTGGCCTGGGCTAATTTTGTGGATAGATACAATGGCTTTGGGATTGTGCTTTTGGTGGTCAGGTTGGTTTGTTTGGGTTGGTTTTGTGGAATGGGTGGGATTGAATTTTAAGAGGGCTGGTTCAAACTGGTGGGGAGTATGGAATCTGGGAGTGAGTTTTTTGTTTAAGGAAGCCTTTTCCTCTTGAATTTTTGCCAGGCCATATGCTGAGATTAGGTTGTGGGGTTTAAACATGCGACTGTCAGCCTTATATCATCGCGTAAGCCACTCAAAAAACAGCTTAGTTTATACTGTTCTGAGAGTCCTCTTAATCTATTAGATAAGGCCTCAAATTGAGCCTTATAGTCCTCAATAGATCCTACTTGCCGGAGCCTGGTTAATTGCTCCATAAGGTCATCATAGCTACTTGGCCAAAATCTGAGCAATAAGTCTTTCACAAACTCCTCCCAATCAGTCAATACCCTAGATTCGTCTAAATCTTGAAACCAAACTAGTATCTTATCCTCCATGTGGAAAGACAATAACCGCAAACGGTGTTGTGGAAGTGTATTATGAAAGGCAAAAAATTAATTTACCTTGTAAATCCACCCATGGGGGTCATCCCCATTGAAAACAGGAAAAGCTAACCTTAGAGATCTAGGTTGAACCTCTCCTGAATGATTTACCAGCTGCTGATTTATGGAACTCTCCACATTGTTGCTTAGTCCTGCTGATAAGAATGTGTTTATTTTCTGCAGATCAGACGCCATTGAAGTAAATTTCTGCATCATGGTGTCTAGTTGTCTCCTTGTTGCCTGCATCTCCACGCCAATAGTAATGAACTGAGAATCGGTGTTCTGCATGTGAACTTCTGTCAATTGCTTGAAGGACTGAAAGCCTTCATTGAGATATTTTAGTTTAATGCCGTCAATCATGATTTCAAAAGCAGGAAAGGGACTCTTGATACCACTTGTAACAGTTTAGTAGTAATGGAGGAATGTAAATAGGAAGATGAATGAAAATGGATACTGGAAATGCAAAGTAGTATATTGATAGAGATGAAAATAAGGCCTGCTTCGAGGGAGGCTCCTCCAAATTCAGAGAGTACAGAATATTCTAGATGATTGCATAACCAACTCTGTCAGAGTGACAGACCTAAATAGTATTGAAACGTGAAATGACTAACCTACCCCTTTAACATGTCATGGGCTTTAACTATTACATTAGAATTAAAGAAAGCAAATAACAATTGTGGACTTCCAGCCCACGTCTCTTGTAACTTAAGCCCAAACCCTCTCTAACGTCTGGCCCATGAAGCCCAAAATCATACTTAGCAACTTAGGGTTCGATCACTCTGTTCTTCCCTCAATTATCCACCTTCCAGCATCACTCCATACGCCATGTTCTCAGTTGCACGTCTTCTCTTCTCAACCAAGTATCTAGCGGTCGTGTAACAACTGACAAGGATCAAAAGGAAAGAAATAAAAAGAAAAAAAAAATCCAGAATAAATAAATATGTTTATTGTATCAATTCACTAACATATTTCAAGAACATGATATAAAGGATACCAACAACCAGATATGAACCCAGAAAAGAGGAAAACCATGTGCATACTGTGTAGTAGTATGCTTGTGATTTCAAAGACATTTAAGAAAAGAAAACAACATAGAATTAAAAAAAAAAAAAATCACAGCAAACACTACCTTGAGAAAGAAAATGTGAACCGTATAAAGGTTGGATCTTTTTTGTTGTTGACAAGTATATAAATGCAGGATCTGTATAGACAAATAGACAAATAAATTTATAGAAAATTCAAGCAGCACAAGATTCAACATTCTAGAGTTATTTAATTGTAACAAACAGTTCTAGAGTTATTTACATACAATTTGCCACATCTAATTTGAGATTTTGAATGATCATAAAGTACTACCTAACCATAGGATTAAACACCATCATAATAGAATGGGAAGATCATTCCATAAAAGTAACCACAATCCATACTCACTATTTTGGGTCAAAACTCTCAACCACAAGGTCCTCATCCCAAAGAAATAGATAAATTCAGAAACTATATCTGGATGCAAGAAACACTTGGAAACAATGTTGTGAGAAGCAAAATGAAAAACATAATATACATACAATTTGCCCGTCACATCCTTCCCATCAAAACACGACAGTTCCCACCATATTAGTTTTTTTTTTCTTTTTAATTTATAAAAATAAAGGATGCATTCTATATTTCTAACTTAATCTCTATTTCCATTGAGTACAGTTTTTTTTTTAATAACTTAATCTCTATTTCCATTGAGTACAGAATTACTCTCCCAGTATGGAAAGCTAAAGATGCAATTAAAATATTAGTATGAATTATTGACAGACGAAAAGAGCTTACTTGCAAACACTACTACTGCAAATGTCTTTGTTTGGCCACAACAAATGGCCATATCAATAAGAGGGCTCACATCTGAACCATTCTTTTTCTTTGCCATCATTGCCAAGTGGTCACATTATTTGGTTCTAAAAAATGCATAGAATATTTAAAAGGAAAAACGCTTGAAAATTTTAAAAAAAATCTCCAACCAAACATGGCTTTAGATTTGCCTAACAAAGTAATTAATAACATAGCAGAGGTATCCCTTGGATTTGGGAGTAGGCATACCATACTAATTTTCTACTTCGTTCGGCATTTGAAAATTCAAAATTCCTATAAAAAGTTCTATAAATTCTTTACCGTCACCACCTTGAAAGAAAAGCGGTGGAATAGAGGTCTCTGCTATTGTGTGTCAGTGGAACAAAACGAAAGACATCCACATAAAAAACCACATTGCTCCAAAAAAGAAAATGGAAAAAATTTAAGTTAAGATTATGAGTTCTCTTCTTCTCTGTCCATTATCACACCAACAAAATATGGAACTCAAAAGTCAAACCTAATTTCTCAACCCAAATGAGTTCCAAAATCTCAAACTCTAATGGCATCTAACATAGAAACGACCGACATATCTAACACAGAAACGACCGATGTTACACCTTATTCAAGCTAATCAACTACAAGTAAACCCATAAAAAAAAAACAAAAACAAAATTTCCTACTGCAGTAAAGAATCTATCGTAAAGCAAAAGAAAGACAAACATGCACAAAAGAGAGAAAGATAGGAATAGAGAGAGAGAGAGAGAGAGAGAGAGAGAACTTGAAGGACAGAACTGTAGATCCAAAAACCCTAATCCCTACAAACAAAAGTGCCTCTATAATACCAAACAACAAAAATATCTATCGTGGCTGGAGAAAGGAGCTTACCGGCATGAGGCGGCAGCCCGGTGGTGGCGCTGGAAATCGCCTAGGTTGTGACCGAGATGAGAGAAACAGAGGGAGAGAGAGCCATTGTGGCTGGGTCTCACGGCTTCGATAGTTTTGAGGGTTGGCTTCGATGGTTCGGGGGGTTGCGTCCGATGGCGCTACTGCTATGGATGGCTAAGTTGGTGGCTGGAGGCGACACACGACGTTGCTAGGTGCTGCCGTGCTGTGTGGCTGCTAACGGCAGCAAGGGCTGTGAGGTGGAGAGAGAGCGAGAGAGAAGAGAGGACGTTCGGTTGAGAGGGAACTCAAAGGAGAAAAGGAATTAGGAATGAGAGAGGGATTTGCACTCGGAAATAATGAAAAGAAAGAGAAATAGAAGTAAATAAAAAAAAAATTGACTGACACGAGCAAATACATAATCATTGACACAAGCAAAATAATCTCTTCCCGGTAGTTGATACACTGACTACTGACCTACTCACACAAATTGAAAAGAAGAGAAATAGAAGTAAATAAAAAAAATTTAATTGACACAAGCAGACACAAAATTACCGACACAAGCAAAATAATCTCTTCTCCGTAACAAAAGACAAAAATGAAAGAGAAAAGTGATAGAAAATTCACTGTTTATAAAACTGAGGGACAAAAACGTAAAAATGTGAATAAAACAAAATAAACTAAAGGATAAAAACGGTAAACAAACAAACAAGATGGACAAAACTGTAAAAATGCAAATAGAAGACTAAAATAGAGCGGGCAAAAATGAAAAAAAACATGGTCAAAAATCCTGAAGTGACAGATTGACAGAAGACTTAATCATAAATTTTATACGGACACAACCGGCAAAACATAAAAGATAAAAATAATCAACCTAAAGTATCCTAACACTCAACGAATAAACAGGTGAAAAAGGAAAAACGGACGAACACAATTCCATCCCATTCCTGACATAACACCGAAAAAGATAGAAAGATAAATGAAAAAAAAAAAAACTAAAGCTGCACACCTGCATCAAAAGATAAAAAAGTTCTCACTTAAACGGACGCAATGACAAAAAGCACAACAACACACGGATTCTATACAGAAAGACAATGAAAACACTGTTTATTACTGTTCATTCGAGATAGCGGCTTATATAATAGAGAAAGATATGGTCACGATTGTATCAAAAATGACTGAGTGAATCTGCTCAAGCATTGTGTAGATTCCTTATCTTTTCATGAGAGGAGCAATGCCTTCTATGTAAGATTTTTAGTCGTCATGTTTTTATTATTATTATTAGATTAGATTAGATTAGATTTAATTAATACAACAAAATAATAATAATATTAGTATTAGTTAGCGATCCAGGCCCAATGAGTCATTTCTTTTGTGATGAACAATGAATCTCTTACGTATAGACTCAATTTCCAATTCAGAACTGCTATATACAACCACGGTATGCAATAACCGGCCGACTTCTACGTCAGCATATGTCAAAAAAAAAAATTTTTTTTAAAAAGGAGAGAAATTTGAGAAAAGTAGAACCTGCAGAAGAAGTAGACATTTGAGACAGATAATCCTTTTGACTATAAACATCTGAGAATAAGTATACCCTCGATCGGGAAGAAGATTTGAGAAAAGTTTCATATTTGAATGAGAGCGCACAGATCGCATAGAGAATTTACTGCAAAAATTTCTATGTACAGAAAATTCTATGCCAACCCATATGCATTTCCCCTTCCTTAAACCCATTTTCCAAACATTCAAAACAAAATCAAAAGAATCCCAAAAGAGAGAAATTATTTCTAACAATTAAATATTTTATTTCAAAAGCACAAAATTCTTTCTTTCGAGATCAGGATCTCTTAGAAAGACCTTGAAAAGCTTGCGCTTTAGCTTGAATTTCGCTGCAATCTGATGGCGTTGGTGGTTGTGGTGTTGAAGCTATGTCGAAATCCGTTTCAAATGAAAGATCATCTCTCACGCCTCACCCTTAGTTATTTTAGCAGACTTGTTTTGGGTAAGAAGTATTTTACTGAATCTGGATTTGAAACTTCAAACTCAATACCGACACTAGCTAGAATAATTCCAAGAATTGCTAGACGAGTGGATTTTTCTTTATGGAGCGTTGAACATTGGAGACTGGATACGTTGGCCCAATTTCTTGGACTTTCAAGGATACCGAAAGCGAATGAAAGTTGTAGTAAAAAAATCGGATCAATTTCGTGACCATGTTTTGATGAACATGAGAAAAAGAGAGAATGAACTCCTGTGCCAAAGGACATGGTGGATTTATCGGCTCGACCTACCATGGCTTGATTGTGCAAGTAGAAGGGAAGAAATGGAGAGAGAGCATGAAACTAGAGAAAATTGTGAGAGAGAGAGAGAAGGGGGAACAAAATAAAGAGATAAAAAAATAAAAAATTTTACGCAACCGATTACGCGGGATTCCCCTAGCCAGTTGTAAGTAGAGTTTCTCTTTCCAATTTTGTTATTCCTCTTAGGGGTGCTACTCGCCCCCTACGAAGTGGGGCCACCCCTTCCCTGCATGGGGCCACCCCCGCGGTGGGCAGGGTGCGGGGCGGATTGGGTATCCGCCCCGCCTCCGTCCACTTAAATATACTACATTTTCACTAAGTTTAAAAATTATTTCTAAGTCCAAAAGTGATTAAAAATACATTTTTAAATCCAAATTATAAATTTGTTAGTGCATATTTTGTATAAAATTGTAGTGTATTAATTTTTAAACTATGTAGTTTTTAAATTTGTTAGTGTATATTTTGTAAACAAATCTAACAAATTGTAATATATATATTTATATATACACAATTTGTAAAATATAAATATATATAAATGTAAGTGGGGGTGAGATAGGAGAAATGCGGGATAGGGTTGAGCCCTCCTCGTCCCCTGTCCCTTGTCCCTGTTAGGGGCTCTAGATGCAACGCGGGGGGCCTCGCCCCCGCATGGGCAGAGCGAGGTTGCCCGCCCCACCATGCAGGGGCGGGGTCTCATTGCCCACCCCTAATTCCTCTTTCATGGCATCAAATAATTAAAAAAAAAAAAAAAGATTACTTTTTCACTTACGTGCAAATATATGATATGATTGGTCATCTTGAACACGTTACATTTTCTGATTGGGCTGTTGTGTCAAAGCTGAGCAGCCTACCAAAGATGTTGGCTCTTTTAGAAGTGAAGGCTGCCCATGAGGGCCTTAATATTTCATGTACTAAATGATTGATCATTTCGAATCAGTTACCATTTTTTAGTGGGCCGTTGTCAAATCGATTGTGGCCCGGGTAGCTAACTAGCCTACCGAAGATGTAGGCCGTTTTTAGAAGTGAAGGTTGCCCAATAAGGGCCCATATTAATTCCAATTGGGTCTTGGAAGCCTGTAAATCTAAAGGAGGGTACTTTCGTAACTTCAACGATTGAACAAATACCAGTGCGCGAGAGCTCTGGGAGCTGAGGAAGGAGAAACGGTTCGGCTTCGTTGGCGGTCTCCAAGCAAAGGAGAAAAGAACTTGTACTTACGGTTCGTTTTCTTCTTCTTGCTTACTCTTGACATGTGTTTCCAATTCTATACGCATTTGCATGTCTATCGTTCGTATTCTCCTTCGTTATTTTCTTCGTCTTTGTAGCGAAGCAGTCGTTTGAATTGAAGGCTGGATTTATTTTATACCTGGACTTCCAAAGGAATTCTGTCTTGGGCTCAATGTGTTCAACTTTGGATTGAAGATCTGGGGTTTTCTAATGAAACTAGGGTTCCCGAAAAAAAAGGGTTTATACGAAAATCGACGCTGTGTGGGAATTCTGTGTTGGGATTTAGGAAATTTCACGATTCATACTCGATTAAATACCTAAGTTCTGAAAATATCGAAGAAATTTTAATGGGGCAAAAGAAAGCTTGAATCTTCGCTTTTAGTATGCTTACGCAAGGGAAGTTTTGTGGATTTTGATCCTGTAGTTTGGTCCCTGAAGTATTTGTGGCGTCATACAACGGTTTCAATGAATCATAATAACACTAAGAAGAATGTTGGGGCGCCAATCCCTTTTGGTAATTCTGGGACGGTTCCACAGTCTATGCCCATGAACCAGAACCACCAAACCCATCTTCTATCTCAGTCACAACCTCAAACACAAAGTGGGTCTCACTTCCCAGGCCACTTCCAGCTGTCTGAGCCTCAAACTCAGGCGCTTGCGCTGGCGCAGGCTCAGGCTCATGCCCAGGCACAAGCTCAGGCTGCCCATGTCCAATTCCAAGCTCAGTTACAAGCTCAAGCCCAGCCAGTTGCCCAGTTGCATCCGGGAAATACTAGTAATGTAGGTGTCCCGGCACCTTCTGTTTCGACGCCTGGTACTGGGAGTGCCAAGAGGAGTTCTCAAAAGCCACCTTCTCGGCCTCCTGGTTCATCCAATGCCAACTCAGGTTCACCGTACAAGACCATGGAGCTGACCCCTGCTGTTCGTAGAAAGAAGCAGAAGCTACCCGAGAAGCAAATACCGGATAAAGTAGCTGCACTTCTGCCAGAGTCTGCTCTTTACACTCAAATGCTTGAACTGGAGGCTCGGGTTGATGCTGCTTTGGCAAGAAAGAAGATTGACATTCAGGAGTCACTTAAAAACCCTTCCCGTGTTCAGAAAACACTTAGGATTTATGTTTTCAACACCTTCACATATCAGACACAAACAGGTCCCGAGAACAAGGATGCAGAGCCTCCTTCTTGGTCACTTAAGATCATAGGGAGGATATTGGAAGATGGAAAGGATCCTGTGGTGGCTGGAGTGGTGCAGAAACCAAGCGCTTCGTACCCAAAGTTTTCATCCTTTTTCAAGAAAATTACCATATACTTGGATCAGAGCCTCTATCCAGGTAACCATGTAATTCTGTGGGAGAGTTCCCGTTCGCCTGTTCTTAATGAGGGATTTGAGGTGAAGAAAAAAGGGGATAAGGAATTTACTGCGATAATTAGACTGGAAATGAACTATGTGCCTGAGAAGTTTAAACTTTCCCCTGCTCTGAGTGAAGTTCTTGGAATTGAGGTAGAGACTCGCCCAAGAATTGTTGCTGCAATTTGGCACTATGTGAAGGCCAGGAAGTTACAGAACACTAATGATCCTTCCTTCTTTGTTTGTGATCCACCTCTTCAGAAAGTGTTTGGGGAAGAGAAGATTAAATTTTCCATGGTTACACAGAAGATATCACAGCATTTGACACCCCCACCACCCATACATTTGGAGCATAAAATCAAGCTTTCGGGAAATTGTCCTGCTGGTACTACCTGCTATGATGTACTGGTTGATGTGCCTTTTCAATTAGAGAAGGAAATGAATGCATTCTTGGAAAATACCGAACGCCGCAAAGAGATTGATGCTTGTGACGAATTGATTTGTGCTTCTATAAAGAAGATCCACGAGAGTCGTCGGAGGCGGGCTTTCTTTCTTGGATTTAGTCTTTCTCCGGCCGAATTTATTAACGCTTTAATTGCTTCTCAGAGCAAGGATTTAAAGCTTGCTGCTGGAGATGCTAGCCGTAATGCCGAAAAAGAGCGCCATTCTGATTTCTATAATCAACCATGGTAAGCTTATGTTATGTTTATCGTTATTTCCCTCATTTTATGTTGGTATAAATGTAGTAGAAAGTAGCTTCTTTACCCAAAATAAACCCTGCCAATGGAATAGCACATTTGATTTCTTTCTTTTTTGTTAGTTTGGTTTTGGTTTTATTTCTTTGAATGCTAGGCTTGGTTAGAGAATAAGAGAGACAAAAAGAGGGAAAAAAAATCAAACTTGCCGTTTCTTATTAATCTCATGGATAATTGATATAATTTTACCTACCTTTCCCTTTGGATATCTGATCCCTATAGAAATGACCATCCGATACTAGTATTCTCTAGTTACAGAGGAATTTGAAATGATTGTAACCTATTATCTGAAAATCACGAGAAAGGATTGTAACCCACTATCATATCCTTTCAATCATTGGTTTACCCTAAAAAGTATCTCTGATCGAATGAGTTTTGAAGATCCTATTTGCACTTGCTCCTGTCAAAAAATGTTGCAAAGTGCTTAACCTGCTGAAAGATTCTGCAGTACCTCGACTTGACATGAGCGTGAAAGGGGTTTAAAATCTGTTTTTCATTTTAAAAGGGCTAAAATAACATCACCAAAGTACAACCGTTGAATGATGGTCCTAATTCTTTGTTGATACAGTTGCAGAAAGTTTTAGTGGCTTTCTAATGTAGAGAGCATACTTGCTGGAATGGACAAAAAACCCAGTGTTGTATGCAGCTCCTGTAGCTTTTGTAGGTCTAGCTCATTGATAAAAATGTTAGTTACTGATCACCGGGCACACTTCTGTTTTCTATGCTTTTCATCCATTCTAAACACAAATTTACGCCACGATGTCTTCATCTTAGTTTCCGTATAAAACAAATTTTTTGACGAGTACAAAGCAATTCAAAGCTGCTTTGACTAATGGTATTGCCACAAAGAAGTTACTGTTCAATGTGACCCTAATGTTAAGTCCCACCTGATTTCTGCCCTGATTTAAATGTCTTAATTTCTTTTTACATTTTGGTGAAATCTTCAGGGTTGAAGATGCTGTCATTCGTTACCTGAACCGCAAGTCTGCTGGAACTGATGCTCCTGGAACAGTTAAGTGAGGATGATTGTTAGCATCTTGTTTGCGATTCAATATTTCTAACATAATCTCCCAGCTCCTGTTGTTTTCTTGCAGCTTATGTTGTTGAGTATAAGGGCATATGAATTTACTCTCTCTCTCTCTCTCTGTGTTTGACCTCTTTTTTTTCCTCTCAAGGAATGTATGGTATGCTCTGGAGAAAGACTATTCTTAGAGCTTTTGGCAATGTAATGTATTAATTTAATAATGGAGGTGATTATTACCATGAAAAATTGTATTTCTCTCTCTTCTTGTCCTGCTCAAGGTTGCAGACATTTGGATGCCAGTATATTTTGCTACTCTGATTAGGAAACACATTTACAGTAGTTTTGTAACTTTTGAATACTCATTAATTAGAAAAATGATAAACACAACTTTTTACAAAACATTACACAACCATGTTTTTAAATGAATGGTATTTTTGTAAAATATCTGATAAAAGTAACATCACTTTACAAAAATACTCTCACCTTAAATCATGTGTTGTGAAATATGTTGTCAAGTGTGTTGAATGTGTATCGTTACTCTATTAATTATTTCAAAAGTGCAATTCCATCTTCAATCCCTTGCTACTGGTCTTTCTTTATCCTTGCCGCAATGATCGATATGTATATATGTACCTGCGACCTAACTACCACCAGTAGCTGGGAAGCATTAGGTTCGGAGACATAGCATCTTGCCATTGTATATGCTTCCTATAGACGTTTATATTTACATGTCTATAGGAGCATTGTTACGAATCGTTTCTGCAGGTGCAACCGAAGACCACGTAGCCGTGCTTGATGGTAGATTCCCATGCGGCTTAGACCAAAGTTTTGAAAATCGTTCTGGCCGGAAGGGCCGGAATTTTCCGTTCCAGAACAGTAACCGGAACGATGATTTCGTACCAGATTCAATTTCGATTGTTTTGGTGCGTTTCGGGTCATTCCGGCCGAAATGACCATTTCATTCCGAAAATTAAAATTTTGTAATTATTTTGAATCCCTTGGCATATCTGTAATTTCCTCATCTTCTTATTTACCCCATCGATTTCTTTTCTTATCAATGTGTCAGTAGACTCGGTACACTTCTCCATTTACCGTTTTACTTTTTCTGATCAATATGTGTCAGTACACTTCTCCATCTACCGTTTTACTGTTCCTCATCGATATGTTAATAGGTTGTCTGAATTTGTTTTTTTATTTTGATCATTTATGTATTTTATTTTATTTTTAATTTTTTTTACTTAATAAATTAAGAAAATAACTTTTAGTGTATTGGTGTATTTTTTTATTTTTTAAAAATAATTAAATATGTTAAAAAAAAATTTACGCTAGACGGCATACGCAACGGACAAAGCTGAATGACAACTAGCACGACTCATAATTAAAAAAATGGGATTTTCAAGCAAAAAAAAAAAAAAAAGTTGCTTACATGTTTTTAAATTCTATTATTATTATTATTATGGGAGATTGGAGAAGACATCCTTGTGATTATCAATGTTATATGGCGACATTTACATGAGGGAGAAACGTGTTTCGTGTGTTTATTGAGTATGTTATTGAGTTTTATAAATGTGTGTATTTAAGACTTGTCTTGATTTTTGAAAAGTATTATTAAGTTTATCAAGTATGTATGTTTTCAAGACTTGTATTAATTTTATTTCAGAATATAGTTGTTATATATATAATTTATTCATATAACGTCTAATTCGAAACGTATTGATATCAAATATTCTGTTCTAGTTCTTTAACCGAAATGGTCACAAGAACCATCCTCCTTGCATGATTCATGGGCTTAATCCTTTTTAAAAAATAGAATAAATAAGTTTTCTTAAGTAAAAAAGTAATTAAAACTCCTAGGAGTTAGCTCAAATGCATGTAGAGCCGAAAATCGAAGTTAGCAGTTTGATTTTTCTCAAAGACCTAATCAATTGACTTGTATCTTGGTTGTGGAGGAAACCAATCGAACCAGCCAACTGTGGGGAGGGATACTGGCCGGATCAGTTCCGGCCTATCCATTGGTCTATTATCGATTTCGACCATTTCGTGGGCCTAAATTTGGGCCTATTTGTTATACACTATTTCTAGTATACTTTAGACCTTTTTTGGATTACTTTAAACTCTTTATTTACTTTAAATTATTTCTAGATCACTATTTCTATATTTAAGTTTCCATTTTATTTTAATATCATTTGTATTTGTAATGGTATGTATAAAAAAAGAAAAAAATTACTAAATTAGCAATAGATGTTACTTACTATAATACTAATAATACTTACAACTAAAATTATAATATTAATACTAACTATATTACTTACAACTTACTACATAATTTTAAAAAATAAAAATAGCTTCACTAGATGTTTAGTATTACATTTTACAAAAAAGGACATTGTCTTAAACATAACAATGCAAAATATATATATATATATTATATTTATATATATATAACATAGATAAATGACAACAAATTGGGAGTGATCTTCATGTTTGCTGCTTCAACCTTCAATCTTCAATAGTTGTCACGTTGGATTGTGTACCTAACTCTATATACAAACATTAATAAATATTAATAATAAGAATAAAATATCAAATGTTAGTGAATTTAAATTATGAAAAATACTAAAATTAAATTATAATGAAAACAAATAAAATATTACCCGATTCTACTACAAAACTCTTCACATTATTCATAGCCTCCTGGATATCAATGGTTGTTAACGGATGTCTTAACCAATTTTGAATACAAATAAGTGCCTCAACGGTTCTTGAAGCCAACGAACTCTAAAAAGAATCAAGCACACGACCTCCTGTATTAAATGCCGACTCGAATGCAACTGTAGAAACAGGCATGACTAATAAGTCTCGTGCAATCCTCACTAGTATATGATAGTTATGCGCATTAAGTTTCCACCAAGTCAACAAGTCAAACGATGGCCTGAGTGCCTCACAATCATATGATAAATATCGATCCACTTCTGTTTTGACAATAGTAGATCCCATGATGGAAGATGCTTTATACCACTCGTAGAACCATTTGGTCTCACGTTTGCCATTACCATTATTCATGGTTTTAGATGTCAGATAGGGCTCATGTTTTCGGGTACTCGTGGTGGAATCGAATGCAGTATTATACTCCGCATACAAATTTGCTAATACCTGTCTCACACTCGACACCAACTCCTCAGCACAAAACTCATCATGACATTTTTTCAAGTAAAAAGTAAGAAGCCCTAACTTGCTTCATGATCAAGCATAATTGCTATTAATACGAACAAGTTCATTCTGTCTAATGACTCCCAATACTTATCATATTTTGTTTTCATGTTTATAACCATGCTCCTCAAACAACTATTAGTACTCTCACTTAGCATAATCAACTCATTTTGGATCACAAATCTCCAAAAAATTAGTGTTGACTGTCACATATAAAAATCCAGAAAATCTATTAGTGACATCCTAAAACATTTTCAAAAACTTAACAAACACCCGCACTGTCTCCCACTCCCTAGCTTTAGGAGACCCTATGTGCCCATCATCAAAGTAAGAGAGGAAATTATAATCCTCACTCTTCATCCGCCTGAAAGCCTTCTCAAACCTCTTAGCCGCCTCCAACAACATATAAGTTTAGTTCCATCGTGTCTGTATATCAAAACACAACATTTTTTTACAATCAAATTTTTCTTTTTTTTGCACATCTCTTAAACTTGTATAATCTTGCGAGGGATGAACGCACATATCTAATTGTATTTCTAACCATTGTGATTGCGTCATTGCACTCCTTTAAACCCTCAATAACAATAAGATTCAAGATATGAACACAATATCTCATGTGCATATACTTACCCCCAATACATTCCCTGTCAAAAATTATTTCAAATATGAAATTGCAGTATCATTTGAATTTGCATTATCAATAGTTACAGTAAATATTCTATCAATGCCCCAATCAAGCAAGCATGACTAAACATATCTCCCAATAGTATCTTCTCGATGATTAAGGATTAAACAAAAATTAATGATTCTTTTTCTTCTGCAATTTCTAATCCTTATCAATGAAGTGTACAATTAGATACATATAATTCAAGTTCTGAACTGATGTCCATGTATCGGTCATCAAGCAAATCCTCATGCCACCATCTTTAAACACTTTTTTAAGTTTTCCCTTTTCTAATTCATACAATTTCATATAATCTCTTGCAACTGTGACACGACATGGCACTTTAAACTGAGGTTCAAGAGACTAGCACACTTTCCTAAATTCTTGTCCTTCAACAACTTTAAATGGCATCTCATCGTTAATTAAAATCATTGCAATCGCCAACCTCACAACCTCTTCACTGTATTTATGGGTAACAAGACTCCTTAATGTACTACCATCACTCTCTCTAACCCCCTCTTCAGGTGTTGCCTCACCTGTCAATATTTTTTGGTATCTATCCAAAGACCCACGTTTATGAGGACTTTTAGGACATGAAAGCAAATGATTTTGCATTGTTGAAGTTCCATTCCTCTTTGAGCGGTAAGCGTATGTCTTGCCGCAACTACATTTAGTCTTCAGATCATCTAGAGGACAACCCTTCACCTTTGTAAAATGGTCCCATACAATCGATGAATCATTCCCTTTCCGTTTCTTAGGTAATAGACAAGTACTACTAGCAGGGACACTAGGGGGTTTTGATGTTTGAGTCTCCCTCAAATCATCTTCCAAGTTAATAGTTGGATCATTTGAATCAACATCAATTGGAGTCGAGGAAGAATCCATCTAATTTATAAAACAAAACATAAATATTACATGTACATTATACATAGTGCATAACACAAATTATAATTACACAGCAACTAGTTTGCAACATAGCAAATATCACAAGTCTAAAACTCTAATCTAGGTTTAGTTTACTTTTCTTTCCTTAATTTATATCAAACTATTTTTACAACACAATTAGAATATCATAAATTAACAATAATAATTTTTTTAGGCAAAATGTCAAAATAAATATTAAATTGAACATATTAAGAACAGTCACAATGGGGATTAGAGAATAGCTCTCAGATTATTGTTCACAATCCCAAAAATTCGCTCCAAAAATTTTACGATGTTTGTACCTACACAAATAAATAATTTAAACATCAAGTAATATGAAAATTAGTATCTCAAAGACTAAAACATAGAAAACCGATCACACCATAACAAAATTAAACAAGCTAACAACGTTACAGGCGCATGAATATGAGAAATTGTAAATTAGAATGGAAAAAAAATTAACAAATAACAAGATGCATGATAAATTGAGTTATTATCAACCTTGCAAAAAACATAAGCCACCAGACGGTTGACGGAGAGGTTATGCAGCGTCAAACGCAGGAGAAAGGGAAAGAGATGAGAGTGAGAGACGGACTATGGAGAACTAGGAGTCTGAGAGAGAAGAGAGGTGTTAGTCATGACTCGGCCGCCATGGGGCGTGGGGGTTTGTCGTTGGCTGGGATTGAATGGGAGGCTGAGAGAGGAGAGAGAGAGTTTGAGAGGAGAGGGAGTTCGACTTCGACAGAAGAAGAAAGGTGGGGTAGGGGGGAAGGATGTGATCCTTAACCTTAACCCAAAAATGATTGGCGTCGTTTCCTTTAATTTTTTTTTCATACAGCCTAAAATAAAATGACGCCATTTCATTTGTCGTTTTGTATTAGAAATATATAATATATATATTATATTGGCTGATTCGGCGGTTTGAACTTGGTTCAAACTGGGACCAAACTGGCCAACGTTGGTTCTAGCCATTTTCTACAGTCAGTCGACCGGTTCTCCACCGATTTTGGTTGGTTCCTAACTCCAGTGACCAGTCTATGTCGATGACAGTCGGTTCATCTGGTTCCTGTTCACCCTTAAGTGCATGGTGAGAGGCTTAGTGCATGGTATGCCCTCGTTAGGTTCAAGACTCGAACTCTTAGGTGCAAACAGTTTCCACGTCTCTTTTTTTTCTTCTTTTTTTTCGAGAGGACACATCTTAATTGGTGAAAAGTTAATGTTTACCTAATTCGTGTGATGGGTAGGTGTTATAAGGGCTTGGAATTTAATAAAGTAAAAGGCATATTGCGTTTACATTATTTTCGAGATCCCTCATCATAAATAATAATAATAATAATAATCAGAGCAATATCAATTAGTCACGATAAATAATTACACTTATCATCAGTATGTTTTGATTGAAACGTAAATATCTTAACACTAGTGCGTTTAAGGGCTAATTTGGACAGTAAAATATTCTCATAATACTCCATTACTACTTATTATTTTATTATTATTTTTTTCATACTTTTTACTACTATTTAATATACTATTACTTTTTCACTATTATTAACAAAATATTTAAGATCACCTCGCTACCCAAGCGCAACTTAAGTCAATGCAAAAGTGTTATATTCAACAATTTGATGACTTCAATAATTACATGGCAGCTTAAGGTAGAAGGATTTTCTCAATGATATATAATATACGTCTAAATGACTGATAAGAAGTCTCCTCTAAAAATTATAGGTCTTATATCAATCTGGCCAAGTAATGCTAGAGCTAGATATAGTCATGGAGTACATAAGTGCCGTACAATCATTTTGAAAAAGAATAAGATTTACTATTAAAAATTTGATTTTTTTTACATCTGATTCTTATATTTACTCACATTTTTTAAACCGATTACACGATGCTTGCGCACTTCATAACTGTAAATATCATTTATCTTTATAAAATACTGAGTCTCATTAAATAAAAAGTGAATTTTTCATAACTTTTTATAATCTAGTCTACTATTTTATAAAAAGTCTGCCCGAGACTTCATATTTTTGGGAGTATACCGTTATTCAAAATAAAATGGTGGTTCCTACTTATGACCATACCTGCTATGAACTCATCAAGAGTGATGTTTATGGATCTTGATTGGGAGCCCATCCATATATAATAATTATCCTTACCCAGTTGTGGCGCTGAGCAAATTAATTGAAGGCCTGCAAGTAATCATCAGACTGATCATGATCTGCAATATTATGAGGCCGCATTCGGGTTTATGGGATGCATTTTTAGTGCTCTGATTTTAGTAGGTTAATTCATGATCACCTGATCTCTCTACATTTGTGGTGCTACATCTGCTCCAATCAACTATGATGGAATCTAAACTCAACTCTCAGCAAAGGACATATTCTACTCTCTCTCTCTCTCTCTAGAGTTTCTCTACACCTCAGTGAATTTCCACTCCTTCATGGAGTAACAAACTCTTTTCACCCATCCATCAACACAAATTAGAATTACCAACGATCACCCAGATAAGATTTCTACTTCATGAAAATGGATTCTTTAATCCAACAAACAGAAGCCCTCTCTTGGAAGGATCTTAACCTGGCACCTGCTACAGAATCTGCAAAGAAAACCACATAGCTTGCGTTAGTGGGAAGAATTGTGGCAGCACGTCCTCTGAACAAAATTTCACTGCATGCAAGCATCAAAGCAGCTTGGGATTTTTGAACACAGAATATCTAGATGTGAATCTTTTCCTCTTCACTTTTCAATCAGTACAAGACCAATAAAGGATTCTCAATCAAGCTCCATGGAACTTTAAAGGACATTTGCACATCCTCAAGCCCTGACCTCCTGGATCCACATGGCATGAGATAGGTTTAAACACTTCAGTTTTTCATGTGCAAACACATGGACTCACTTTGGATCACTTGACTGTTGATAATGCTACTAATATTGGCAAAGCTATTGGAAATCTATTGGAGGTGGAAGTAGACCCACAATTTGGGATAGCTTGCAAAAAATTCTTAAAGGATTAAGGTTGAAATGGATACAACAAAACCTCTAAAGGAAGGTTTTTGGCTCCCTAGATATTAAAACATAGACACGTGGGTTTCATTCAAATATGGGAGGTTGTCGGATTTTTGTTATGCATCTGGGAGGCTGGGTCATTCACAGATTTTTTACACGTTTCTAAAAATCATCCCTCCCCAACTGCCATTCGGATCATGGCTTAGAGCAGATATCCACAACACAGCGGCTAATCTACTACCACAGCTAGGCCAAGCAATTATTCTGACAACAATGCAACTGGACAAAATAGTAGAAGAGGATTTTCTAAAGGAAAACACTCAATCGGCAATTATGAACTAACGAAATAGTCAGTTGGTACAAGTGGTGGCAACGTCGGCACCATCAATTGCAGAATCGGCATCCATCACCCACCATCAGTTGTGAAGCATCAGTGGAAACAGAAATCATGGCAGAAATAATAAAGGGCAAAGGGAAAATCGGTGAAATAAAAAATGTGGGGAAATGAATGTTAGTGGAGGAACTATTAGCATAGATGATAGCACTAAGCATGTTCTAGAAGAACCGTAGAGAAACTTTCTGTTATTCTCTCCAATTCTTGTAACTGCTTTTATTCCTTTTTGATTCCATATCTCCTTGTAAGAGCTGTGTATATAAACACATGAAATGCAATGATAACATACTGTGGAATTCAGCAAACATGCAACTTTGATATGGTATCCAGAGCCTCTCGACTACTAGTCATTTCGATTCCATGGCCATTTCTTCTGCTCCTCCGATCCCTCCTCCCAACCCTTCCCTCACTTCATCTTTTTCCAATATTGTCTCCACCAAGTTAACCACAGATAATTATCCTTTATGGAAGGTGCAAATAAGTGCCTACCTGAAACGTCAAGACCTCTACAAGTATGTCGATGGGTCCTTGCCTTGCCCATCAGAGTTCCTGTCCGATCAAACAACCATTAATCCAAGTTTCACTTCTTGAAAAAGAACGGATCAACTCGTCCTCAGCCTTTTATTCTCTTCCCTTTCTGAATCCATTGTAGGACATGTTCTTTATGTCATCACGTCTCGAGATCTATGACTCTCTCTAGCTTCCATGTTTGCATCTCATTCACACGCAAAGCAATTTCAAGTGCGATTTCAACTTGCAAATTTATCTCGTGGAGACAAAACCATTACAGAATATTTTGGCAAGGTTCGTGCTCTAGCAGACATCTTAGCAACCTCTGGTAATCCTTTGCATGATCAAGATTTTGTTACTTATCTACTTACTAGCCTTGGCTCAGCTTATGAATCCTTCGTAACCTCCATCACAACATGGGCTAAGCCCATTGCTTCACATGAATTATTTCAACTTTTGCTTGTACATGAAAATCGTATTGCCCATGCTACTCGGAGCCCTTACAATCAAGTTGAGCCCTCAGCTCATTTCACTACCACTGGCACTCGTGATCAGTGTGGTAGAAGCTTCACTCGAGGAGGCAGACATGGTCACAATGGCGGAGGTCGCACAAACCATTTCTCACGAGGAGGTTGCAGCACTTCCTCTGCATCTTCCCCCCATACCCAGTCACAGAATGCACCCTCTAGGCCCCACTGCCAAGTATGCCAAAAATATGGGCATGTTGCATTACAATGTTATCACCATTTTGACCACTCATACCAGTATGAAGCCTTACCCTCTCTTTCTGCAAACCTCACAACCTCAAACACTTATCCTGATGGCAGCTGGTACCCAGATTCAGGCGCAACTCATCACATCACCAATGACCTAAATAACCTCAACCTCTCCTCAGAGCCCTACCATGGTGGTGAACAGATCCAAGTGGGTGATGGCTCGGCTCTACCTATACAAAACATTGGTGACTCATCTCTTTTCTCCTCTTCTTCTTCATCCTTTACTCTTCGTAATCTACTTCATGTTCCTTCAATCACTAAAAATCTCATTTCCGTTTGTAAATTCTGTACTAACAATGGTTGCTATTTTGAATTTCATGCATCCCATTTTTCTGTGAAGGACAAGTTGACGGGAACATTGCTCCTCACCAGTCCTACGCGTAATGGGCTCTACCTTTTTCCCTCTGCGTCGGCTTCGTCTTCGTCTCCTTAAACTCATCTCGGCGAGAGGACTTCCCTGGCTCAGTGGCATCGCCGGTTGGGCCATCCTTCCCTTACCTTGGTTTCTAGCATCTTGCATCACAACCGTTTGTCGTTTCTCCCCACAAACAACACATTCAAGTGCTCCGAGTGTCCCTTGGCCAAAAGTCATCAACTGCCTTTTCACAATAATTTGACCCAGGCAACCAAGCCATTAGACTTACTCTGTGTGGATCTGTGGGGCCCAGCACCTTATGTTCCTTCCAATGGTTTTAAATACTATATATCTTTTGTTGATCAATTTACAAGATACACTTGGTTCTTTCCTTTAAAATTAAAATCAGATGTCTATCAAATCTTTCTCAATTTCTTACCTTATCTTGAGCGTTTATTCAATAAAAAATTAATTGTCTTACAAACCGATGGTGGTGGTGAATTTAAACCACTTACTCCTTTTTGTCAAAAATTGGGCATCACTCATCGCTTCTCATGCCCTCACACCCATCAACAAAATGGACTTGTCGAACGAAAGCATAGACATATCATTGAGATTGGGCTTGCACTTCTAGCCCATGCCTCTCTCCCTTTCACTTTTTGGCCTGAAGCATTTGAGACATCCATATATTTAATTAATATGCTTCCCTCTCCAACCTTGAAAAATAAATCACCTCATGAACTTGTCTTCAACAAAATTCCAGATTACAAATTTCTAAAAGTTTTTGGGTGTGAATGTTGGTCCAATCTTTGTCCATACAACAATCATAAGCTTCAATTTCGATCCACATCCTGTCTTTTTCTAGGCTACAGCCCCTCTCATAAGGGCTACAAATGCTTGGATCGTACTTCAAATAGGCTGTATGTGTCCAGAGATGTCACATTTAATGAAAACTCCTTTCCATTGTCAAAATCGCAGCCCATATCCACTACTTCCTCTTCGCCCGGTCCAACTAACATGGAAGTCCACTTGCCTATCTTCTTTTCCTCCATACTCGGCCCAGTCCGAGCCCCAAATTCATCTCCTTTTTCTTTCTCCAACATTTCATCCCCTTCCTCCCGATCCCTGCATCTTCTCCTTCGGTTGATTCTTCTCCCAATTCGTCCTCTGCTTCCCCGATTCTCGTTCTACCTCGTTCTCCAGTCATAACTCGAGCCCAAACAAACTCCTCCCGACCCCTTGTTCGAACAGATGGTACCGTGCCCTATCCCACTCGACAATGTCTCACTGTCACTACCACCATCCCCGAAACCCCATCCAGTTTCACAGCTGCTTCCAAAATACCCGAATGGTGAGTGGCCATGAATGAGGAATACAAAGCCCTCATACAGAATCAAACGTGGACTCTAGTACCACCTGATAATGCCTCTAATGTTCTGGGTTGCAGGTGGATCTTCCAAACGAAATTTCTTGCAAATGGCTCCATTGATTGTCGAAAGGCACGACTGGTAGCCAAAGGCTACCACCAGCAGGCTGGAATCGACTACCACGATACATTCTGCCCTGTGGTCAAAGCACCCACCATTTGGTTGATACTCTCCATAGCAGTTTCCCGTGGGTGGTCCTTGAGACAAATAGACATCCAAAATGCCTTTCTCCACAGCTCTTTATCAGACACAGTTTACATGCAGCAACCGCAAGGCTTCATCGATTCAGCTCATCCCAACTATGTGTGCAAATTACAGAAAGCCATTTACGGCCTCAAACAGGCACCACGGGCGTGGTTTGCCCAGCTAAGCTCATGGCTTCTAGGGTATGGTTTCGTAGCCTCCAAAGCAGATCCATCTCTGTTTGTTTTATCTAATGGTGATTTGAGAATTTATCTGCTCATTTACGTTGATGACATTGTCATAACGTCCTCAATCACATCTGCCATTGAAACACTCATTTGTGATTTGAGTAAGGCCTTTCCAGTTAGGGACTTAGGTCCCTTATCTTACTTCCTTGGACTGGAAATAGATTATACACGAGATGGTTTGTTGCTCTCTCAGAGAAAGTACATAAAAGACTTTCTCACTCGCAGCAACATGCTGCATGCAAAATCCATCACTTCACCTATGGCAGCCTCACTCAAACTCTCTAAGTTTGACTCACCTGACTTTGAGGATGTCACAATGTTCAGAAGCATTATAGGTGCTCTTCAATACCTTTCACTCACAAGGCTTGATATCTCGTTTTCGGTAAACAAAGTGTGCCAATTCATGCATTCCCCAAAGATTCCACATTGGAGTGCTGTAAAAAGGATATTATGGTATCTCAAAGGCACAATCAACTATGGCCTTCACTTTTCATCCAAGTCTCCCTTTATTCTCCAAGCTTATTACAAAGCCGATTAGGCAGGATGTCCCGACGATTGTCGTTCCACTGGGGGCTACTGCATTTTCCTTGGTACACACTTAATTTTGTGGAACTCTAAAAAACAAAGAACAGTTGCTAGATCAAGCACAGAGGCAGAGTACAAGTCAGTTGCCACCTCTACAGCAGAGCTTATTTGGCTTCAAAATGTGATCTGTGAGTTGGGTCTTCCACTTTTTCAAGCTCCAATTTTATGGTATGATAACATTGGGGCCACTTACTTGGCTGCTAATCCAGTCTATCATTCCCGAACCAAGCACTTGGACCTTAACATTCATTTTGTAAGAGATCGAGTTGCAGCCAAGACACTTGTTGTTTCCTTTATCAGTTCCAAAGACCAGCTTGCTGATGTTTTTACCAAACCATTGGTTGCTAAAAAATTTGCTAAGTTCAGGTCGAGTCTCAAGGTTGCTGACACTCCCTTGGACTCGAGGGGGCGTATTAGCATAGATGATAGCACTAAACATGTTCTAGAAGAACCGTAGAGAAACTTTATGTTATTCTCTCCAATTCTTGTAACTGCTTTTATTCCTTTTTGATTCCATATCTCCTTGTAAGAGCTGTGTATATAAACACATGAAATGCAATGATAACGTACTGTGGAATTCAACAAACATGCAACTCCGATAGGAACCGTCGGAGCTCACCAGTGACTTCATCGGCGAAGGCACAATCCAAAAATGGAAGCCACCATGTATGGAGCTGACCCTTACCAGTAAAAGCCACTCGAATTTCTTGAAGCCAATGAGGGTTTCTTCTCAGTGCGATCTCCATTCTAGCAAAGATCAAGCCGTTCAAAGGCACCTGACCCAAAATCACGACGGCAGCGGTAACCTCCTCTTTGCGCCGAAAGGATAAGCTTATTACGTTAGTCTTCCACCCCAATGAGCACCATACCCAACAAGCACCAATTCCAGCGATCCACTGTTCAGCTGCACTCAAAGATCTACTGTTGACACTTCAAGAAAGACTTTTCGGCCCAAGTAAGTGAGCCCATTGTAGACTATCCAGACCAACCAGTTAAACGCTTCATTATCAAAGATCAGGCCCGGCCATACTCGTTAAGCCCTCTGAGCCCACTGAAGGAACAAACAAAGGATCCCATAGCGAATTACAAACCCACGAGCTGGCCTTTCCAACCTTTCGAGATCACAAAAACAGAGAATGCTACNATACTGTGGAATTCAACAAACATGCAACTCCGATAGGAACCGTCGGAGCTCACCAGTGACTTCATCGGCGAAGGCACAATCCAAAAATGGAAGCCACCATGTATGGAGCTGACCCTTACCAGTAAAAGCCACTCGAATTTCTTGAAGCCAATGAGGGTTTCTTCTCAGTGCGATCTCCATTCTAGCACAGATCAAGCCGTTCAAAGGCACCTGACCCAAAATCACGACGGCAGCGGTAACCTCCTCTTTGCGCCGAAAGGATAAGCTTATTACGTTAGTCTTCCACCCCAATGAGCACCATACCCAACAAGCACCAATTCCAGCGATCCACTGTTCAGCTGCACTCAAAGATCTACTGTTGACACTTCAAGAAAGACTTTTCGGCCCAAGTAAGTGAGCCCATTGTAGACTATCCAGACCAACCAGTTAAACGCTTCATTATCAAAGATCAGGCCCGGCCATACTCGTTAAGCCCTCTGAGCCCACTGAAGGAACAAACAAAGGATCCCATAGCGAATTACAAACCCACGAGCTGGCCTTTCCAACCTTTCGAGATCACAAAAACAGAGAATGCTACCAAAAGACATACAAAAACTCTATATGCATTTACTTTTGCGTATTCCTTGCATATTTTACTGATGTGATTGGCTGCATCATTTTTTTTTAAATATAAAATAATTATTTCGGTCAATCACATCAGTGGAGTGCGTAAAAATGATTTTATGTAACAGAACTCAAAGAGATAACCCCCTGGTACACGAAGACAGTCAACCACCGAAGAAAAAAACCCAAAAAATCTCAAAGGATCCTTCCATTGAAAGTTATCAAAATCCCACAGATGAGGAAAAAAATCTGACTTTTATGCTTCTTGAAATGCACTCAAGTGCCCTTGAGAAAATCACAAAACCAAAAGAGCACATCAGAACCAAACCATATCATAGGGCAACACCACATGCAACAACTGGGAAATCCAAGATAGATAACGAGATGGGCTCAAGCATGCCTCCACTTGTTTCATGAAGACAATGGTATGGAATTGTAGAAGACTAGCCCGTCCCAAAGCAATCAGAACTAAAAGGGCTAATATTAGAAAATATAACCCGGAGATCATATTTTTGTTGGAATCCATGGAAGATGCTAAACGCTATTGTGAATAGTCTAGGTTTCCACAATTTTGTAAATTTCCTAGCCACAGGAAAAAATGGAGACCTTTTGCTACTATGACGTTTGGGTGTATATGTTGAACCAGTGCTATGCTCCAACACAATGGCATCAAAAAGCAAGATTTTGGAACTTACTGGATTCATTTTCCAAATCCTTTTCGAGTCCATGGGTTTGCATCGAAGATTTCAACGATCTTTTAAACCAATCAAAGAAATTTGGTGGGCAACCAGTAACATCTTCTTCAATTGGTGGACTAAAAAATCTAATGGAAATACATGGCTTAATTAATATCGGTTTAACTGGCCCCACTTTTACTTCGACAAACAATAGACAAGGCAATGCTTTAATTAGAGAAAGATTGGACTGTGGGATAGCAAATTCTTAGTTGAGATTATTATTTCCCAATGCTACAGTTCAACACCTGACCTCTTTGACATCAGACCACCATCCACTTCTACTTAATACAACAAAGTATGCTAGATTCGCCTCACCTTTAAAATTCGAAGAATTTTGGATCCGTGAACCATTAGTCAAATAATAATTCAAGAAGTTTGGTGCAAGCACTTTATTGGGAATCTAGATTTTATACTATGCAGCAAAATCAAGGCCACCAAAGAAGCTCTCAAACACTGAAACAAAGTTCACTTTGAAAAAATTCAAGTTAATATCCAAAAAATGGAAAACGAGCTCCTCGATATTCAGTGCAACCCACAAAATCTGCAGAGCCTGTCAAGAGAGAAGCAACTACAAGTAAATCTCTAAGAACAGTTGAAGCATAAAGAAAGTTTGTGGCGCTAAAAATCTCGACTCTCTTGGCTTACAACTTCATATCTAAATACTAAATTCTACTATCTTTCAACTACGATAAGAAGACGAAGCAACGGGATCAACTCCATCAAATTGAGCCTAGGTAACTGGACAATGGATCAAGATATTATTGAATCATCTTTCTTTAATTATCTTAGGTTTATTTATACTTCTTCAAACCCAGTTATTCAGGAAGATTTAGAAAATCTTTTTGAAAAACAAATAACGAATCAGGATAATGACTTCCTAAATGCAATACCCAATGAAGAAGAACTCTATGGGGCATTGAAGCAAATCCCAAATCATAAAGCCTCAGGTCCGGATGGAATGACAACTCTCTTACATAGGCACTATTGGAATATTATCAAAAGAGAAGTCATAGTTGCTGTCAAAAAATTTTTTCGGAGTGGAAACCTTTTGAGACAAATGAACCACACAAATATAGCACTTATCCCAAAAATTGCCAACCCATGCTCATCTCAAAATTTTGGACCAATCAGCTTGACCGGCATCATATACAAAGTGGGAGGAAGGGCCAAATGGCATTCAAGCTAGATAAGGAAAATGCTTTTGACTACATTGAATGAGATTTGTTATTTGTCATGATGAAAGTATTGGGGTACAATAGGGAATGGATCAATTTGATCAAAAGAAGTGCAACGACAGCCTCTTTCTCAATCCTTATTAACGGCTCACCCAGAGGATTTTTCAAACCACAAAGAGGACTCAAACAAGGTGACCCCATATCACCTATTCTCTTCATTCTGTGCATGGAAGTGCTCTCAAGACTAATGGCCTGATCGGAAACAATAAGAAATTTTGAAGGCATTGATTGAGCCGAAATTGCTCAGCCCTAAGAACTTCAACCCATGCTATTTCTTTCATGTTAGAATTTAACCGTCTCTGATTTTCAACAACAGGTTTATGGTTATCCTCCATTAAAATTATATGCATACACAATGAAGGGCTACTTCCTCTAAGGTCTAATATAGTCCATCCTATGACTTCTTCTTTTTTTCTCAATCTCAAAATACGAATCAAATTTTCAAGTTGATCATCAGACAAAGAAGCACTCACAATCACAGGCAAAGTATTATTCTCACCTAAAAATGCATACCTGAGATGTGAGGGTAATGGCTTCAACTCCAGAACTGGTGCTTGCAAATTAAAAGGGGGAGGGAGTGGCTTACCTTTGCTTCGGCTTAGGACATGTAGCCTTTAATGCACACGCCACTTCTGCAACCTTCAAACTATAATCTTTACTTGTCCTTGCACTCACTAAACAAGTCTCGAGAGGTTTTTTAGTATTTTCAGCCTTAAAAGCCTTTCTGGTCCACTCATCTACAACATCAACTCGAAAAACATGACCAGTAAAAGAAGGATATTTAGCAGCTTCAAATAAATTGAACTCTATCTCTTCTTCACCAACCTTCAAAGTCACCCTACCATTTTTAACATCTATGACAACTCCAGCTATGACTAGAAAAGGTCGGCCTAAAATGATAGGGATCTCGGTGTCTTCTTCCATCTCCAACACAATAAAATCAACTGAAATGATAAACTTCTTTACCTTAATCAGCACATTCTCAAGAACACTTGAAGGATATTTCATCGATCAGTCAACTAGCTGCAAAGAGATGGTAGTAGGTTTCAACCCCTTTAATCCAAACTTCCTAGACACAGATAAAGGCATTAGTGAAATACTAGCACCTAAATCACACAAAGTTTTAGAAAAATTAACATCACCTATAGTACAAGGGATAGAAAAACTCCCTGGATCTCTTAGTTTTGGTTGAAGCTTATTCTAGATTGCATTCCTCCGCCAATGCAATGGTCTCAAAATCCTCCAATTTCCTCTTCTTGGACATGATCTCCTTTAGGAACTTTGTATAGGCAGGAATATGTGCTAAGATATCTGCAAAAGGAATATTAATGTGAAGCTGGAGAGACATAATGTTTGACTGGTGGTAATGGGGATGGTGTCTTGGCTAGGTCCTCAACTTCTTGCTCACCTCCTCATTCTCTACTTTATCACCAATTACAGTCTCACCACTTACCTGACCAAGTTGCTTACCACTTCTCAAGGTGATTGTCTTGCAATGTTCCTTCGGATTAACCTCTGTCTTACTAGGAAAATTGCCCTGTCCACGAGAATTGATGGAATTGGCTAACTGCCCCAATTGCATCTCCACATTTATGTTAGAACTTGCCAACTGGTCAACCTTTACTTCCAGTCTCTAAAATCTCTCTGAAGTGACATTGGCTAACTTCTCGATAGCTATCTCCCGAGGCTGTTTACTTCATGGTTGGGATGGTCTTGGTCGGAAATCAGGGGGATGGAAAGGTCTAGAATTTCTACCTTGGTTACCTTGATCTTTCCATGAAAAGTTGGGATAAGTCCTCCAGCCTGGGTTGTATATCTTGGAATAAGGGTTGTTTAGTTGTTGCTGCCTGTTAAAATTAGACACAAATTGGGCTTGCTCTACCTGCATACAATCATCACTCATTGACTCGTTCGAAAATGAGCAGCACAAAAGGCTATCCCAAGTATAGGAGCGTGTCGAGTAGTAATTAGGAATAAATTCCTAGATCGTCTCCACAGGGAAAGTGCTAAAAATAAACTCGTGAAAAATGGTGGGAATATTTACGATAGAAAAAAAAATAAAAATAAAAAGTGATGATTTGTTCAATGGATGGAAGAATGCAGTGAAAAGAAAATTTACTGGTCACAAACCAGATTCATTTTGATTGATTTGAGTGTTTGAGATGCAGTGAAAATTAAAGAAATTAAAACGCGAGACTGTGAATTTAAATTTCTGGAAATTAAAAGACCGAAATTTAAATGAGCAAGAAAATTAAATGACATAAAAATAAATTGCAGAAAATAAATAACAGAAAATTAAATGACAATAAAATAAAAGTGCTGGAAATTAAAGTGCAGAAAATTAAAGTGCAGAAAATAAAGGACAGGAAAATAAAAGTGCGGAAATTAAAAGTACTGAAAAATAAAATTAACTCAGTTAGACTAGAATAATGATTCTGTCTAACTGGAAGATTTATCAATTAAGCCCAAGAAAATTAATCACCAAATGTTAAGTCTGAATAATTGATGGTAGAGACATTTACAAGTCCAATTGATTAACACAGGGATTTTGCAAGCATTCACTGTATTCGAAAATCACAGTGAATCAAGAGAAGTATATAGATAATCAACGTTTCTAAAAATACCAATCAATTAATCAAACTCACAATTATGAATTTTATTGTTGATCTAAAATAAAAGTGCAGGATTGATGGTAGAGATATCTATAAGTCCAATTAATTATCACAGGGATTTTTCAAGCATTCACTGTATTCGGAAATCACAATGAATCAAGATAAATATATAGATAATCAAAGTTTCTAATAACAATACCAATCAATTGCAGGAATTAAAAGTGCTAAAAAAATAAAGGACATAAATTAAAATAAAAAAATAAAATAAAATAAAGTGGAGACTACAGATAAAGGAGAACAGTTCGATAACACAAGTGCAGTAAAATAAAAGTGCTGAAAAATAAATGGCATTAATTTAAAGTGCAGAAAAATAAATAACATAAATTAAAATAAATAAAATAAAAAAAAATGGAGACTGCAGATAAAGGAGAACAGTTTGATAACACAGTTGGTCCATTAGGCTCTCAACTGCATCACCAAACTCCCTCACTTCATCTGCGTATTCTCCTAAAATCTACACTACTCCTACTCTATCCTACAGAGCCTCTAACCTCAGCTTCCCCTTCCTTCGTTCTCTACAGGTCCTATTTATAGGCTTCAAAAGGGACTGCACTATGCAGCACTGTCCATGTGCTCATCTGATTCACTTTAGCCGCCCACTCTCTTCTCTTTCTTTCTTTTCTTTTCTTTCTTTTTTTTATCTTTCCTCCCACTTCTCTGGTCGGCCAGCTCTCTTCTTTCGTTTCTTTTTTTTTTTTTCTTCACGTGCAGGCGTCTGTATGCATTTTCTTCTTCTTTATTTCTTCCGCACGTTTCCACTTCGGCAAGCTCTCCCGTATGCTTTCTTTCCTTTTCTTTTTCCTTCTTTTCTTTCCTCTCCCATGCGTCGCCCAGCTCGGCAGTGTCGCTCGGCCAACTCCCGTATGCACGTTCGGTCTCTTTCTTTATTCTTCCACCGAATGAATTATTGTAGTAGTGCATGTTCAGCTAGCCGAACTGTCTCTCCATCTCTCTTTCTCCTTTCTGTTTCTTTTCTTTTCTTTTTCTTTCTTCGTTCTTCCCACGTTCTCAGCCTGCTTCTCTCTCTTTTTTTTTTTTTTTCCTTTTCTTTTCTGTTTCTTTCTTTTTACTTCATTTCTTTCCGTTTCAGTGCGTCTGCATGCTTCTTCCGTTTCTTTCTTCCTCTCAGCGTGCACATTCGCTGTCTGCCCGCGTGCTCTTCTTCCTCTTCCTTTTTTTTCTTTTCTGCTTCTCTTCCCAGTTCGGCCAGCCCGTTGCTTCGTTCGGAGAGGCTGCATGCATGAACGCGCTGCAGGTGGCTGTGGAGCTTTGTACGTGCATGCGGTGGCTGCGGCTTCGTGGAAGATATGACTGCCGGCGTCATCTGAGCAGAGTGTGGCGGTGCAGTGGGCGGAGGACGGCATGAAGGTGCTAGGACTGGCCTGCAGAGGCAGTGGTGCATGGTGGCGTTTCCTGGACGTGGAGGATCGTCGGCGGCTCACTGGGCAGTGGGGACTTGATCTCCGGCGTCCTCTGGTGTCGCCGGTGGCTTCATGTGGGCGGAGGGCGTCCCACAGTGGCAGCTCGAGGCTGCTGTGCACGGCTGCACTGTAGCCCGAGACGCAGCGGCTGGAGGTTGGAGACAACGTGAAACGAAGTCGTTTGTGTCTGTAGACAAAACGGCGTCGTTTAGGTCAAACGGTAGGAAACCATAAACGTTCAAAACGACATGTCGTTTTGTCCTTAGACAAAACGGCACGTCGTTTAGCTCAAACGGCAGAAATCAATTTAGCTCAAAACGACATGTCATTTTGGTCTGCTGACCAAACGACATGTCGTTTAGTCAGCGCAGTAATTAAAAAAATAAAATAAAATAAAATAAAAATTAGACAAGCAAAAATAAATAAAACTAAAAATAAAACTTAAACAAATAAAATAAAATAAAGAAACTAACATAAATAAAATTAAACAAGAGATGAAAATAAAATATAAAAAGTGTGTTGTGCATGAGAAAGTATTGTCCAAATAAATCACAAGTTATAAAATCAAGCATAGACTATGCTTTTAATCAATTTAATTCACAACTTGGATTTATGCCTCTTAATCAATTTATCCATCTAAAACCAATGATAAAATAATAAAACAATTAAAAATTATTAGTTTTAAATAGATAAAATATGCAATTATGCAGCTCAATCACTCATGTGAGCTCCTCTGCAGCAATCACAACTCAATACAGGACTAGAAACAGAATTCACATTACCCAGCTTACCAAACATTTTTACCAGAGAATCTACATTGGCATTCAACATGTTTATGCCATCTACATCATACATATATGGAACTTTCTTAGGCATATATTTTTCATTAGAGAACTAATAATTGTTAGAGGCCATTTCCTCTAACAACTCATCTACCTCTTTTGTTGACTTACTCATTAAATTACCTCTTGAAACTGCATCTATGGTAATCCTAACTGAATGTGTTTATCCATTATAAAAAGTCTGTACAATCAACCAATCAGGAAGACCATAATGTGGACACTTACTCTGCAATTCTTTAAATCTCTCCCAAGCTTTATACAAAGATTCACTAGCAAACTGAACAAAACTGATAATATCATTTATAAGTTTGACAGTCTTACCTGGAGGAAAATACTTACTCAAAAAAGCTTGTGATAAAGCATTCCAGGTGGTGAAAGAGTTAGGTGCTTTGGAATTCAATTAGACCTTGACTTTATCCTTTATAGAAAATGGAAAAAGTTAGAGCCGAATAGTATTATCACTAACTCCATTCATCTTAATTGTACCACAAATCTCCAAGAAATTGGCAAGATGGGCATGTGGATCCTTAGAAGGTCCTCCACCAAACTGTTGTTTCTACACCATCTGAATGAGACAAGATTTAATCTCAAAGTTATTAGTATTGACTATAGGTCTCACAATGCTGAGTTGAGCACCATTAACATTCGGCACGGTATAGTCACACAACACCCTTTGATTCTGGTTATTTGCCATGTCTACTATTTGTTCTTGTTCTAACTCCAATCTTTGTTTTCTCCTTAGTGCATATAGGGTTCTCTCAATTTCTAGATCAAAAAGCTCAATTAGCTCACAGTTATGTGGCATACACTAAATACAGAAAACGTAAATCGACAAATAGGAAAAAAAAAAGCCTAAAAACCTTAGAAAACGATGGAATTTGGCCTCGAGAGGGTGAGCCAGTCTAAATAAATAAATGAAAAACAAAACAGAACATTACAATCTAAATTAATAAGAAATTTATTTGTATTAATATTGAAAGTAATCATCTCTGGCAACGGTGCCAAAAGCTTGATGGTTCCTAGACTCTACCATAAATGCATGAGTAGTGACAAATAGAACATGGCAAAAAGAGTATTACTTTCATAAGGAGGAGATTCAAGTACCAATTTAGAAAATTTCCTATCTTATTTAGACGATCCCAAATTGATGTGACTAACTGCAATTTCTTAACCAAAATTAAATATGAAAGGTTCCTAAGGCTTGGGTTTCATCAATTGAATTCCTTCAATGAGTTTAATCTGGTTGCTTGCATTAATATTTTGTTAATTACAATGATCGAATTCCCTTTTTTTATGTGATATCTTTCAAGATATAACACCTATACCTCTATTAATCATATGTATACTGTTGTGATCACAGAAATTAATAAAAATTCATATGCTGTGTGGTATTCTTGAATGTAGGTCACAAATGTGTGTGTTTATTTCTAAACTACATTGCCAAGGTTTGATGAATTCATGAACTAATATTGAACTTCAACTTTCGTTACTTCATTCAACATCTTAAGCATGCAATTCATGGCCAGTAAATTGCAAGAATGAAAATCAAAATCATCTAATTGCAATTAACAAAGAGTATTCAATACAACCATACTTAAATCATATTCAAAGTTCAATGCTACATCCTAGCCCTAGAATAAGAAAACTAGCAAATCATAACTGATAAAATAATCCAATTATTTTGCAAACATAAATTTGAAATCAACATCCTTAATAATAATTCAGCAACTAAAAATTAGAGAAAGAGAAAAAAAACTTTGTAATTGTAGAAATCGTGAGTTTCGTTCTTCTTTTCAGAATACAAAACCTCCTTCAATCCTTTCTTTTCTCTCTCTCTCTAGTGGTTTTTTTTTTTTTTTAGACTCTCCTCAATACACAGCTAGCTAGAAGTTGTTCCTCCCTTTGGTCTCCTCTATTTTTAATTTTAAAATGTTTTTGTTATGTGTCAACTAATTCAAAAACCTGCTGTCCATATCTGCAGCTGAAAATCCAATCAACTCAAAACCAATTCCCCTTTCAAATTTTAAAACAGATCTACTGTTGAAAATCTGAAATTCTTCCCTGACCAACTTCCAACTGGAATTAGAGCACCAAAAGACATAGTTTGGAGTTGGCTCCTTCACAAATGTTTTAGATCTCGTTCTCAGATTTCGAAAGCAGCTAGGCTTGCTTTATTCTGACTTCTAGAACTCCAGATACAGGCTAAAAATCAAAACAACATCTAGACTGCAGTAAACTTCTAGATAGATTCGAACTTCTCTATTTCTGCTAAGTTTTGAACTTCAAAATGGAAGAATTGGGTTTTTGGCTCTTCATTAACATTTTAGGCCTATGTCTTAGCTCCTAAAACCAAGGTCTACAGCTCTTGTTAGAACCTAAAAACCAAATAGTATTCTGGTTTCACAAGACCAGATCAACTTGGATTTGCTCTCTAGGCTTAGCCCGATTTTTGCCTCTTCATATCATCCCAATTTCAACCTAATTCAATACTTAAACACCTGCAAAATATCAGGAATTTTCAAAAATTACATGAATGTAAAAGACACCTAAAATTCTAAACAAACGAGTTAAGAAACATACAAATTACTCTAAATCAAAACAATTAAGACTACGAAATTTGTGAAATTGACAAACTCAGAATCGACACAACATCTTTTTGGTGGGCAACATCAAAATCGACAGACTCAGGGAAGGGATCTTGAAGAGAAGATAGCTATTAACAAAAGGTACATGCTTTTAGATTTTTAATGGCTATTGGTCAAAAGTGTGGTCGGATTCCTGGATCCCAACTTTAGAAAATTTTAGGCCAAAACCTCTTCACCAAAATAGTGATACCCTTTCATCTCTGAGAGTCTCTGATCTGATTAATCCTAATACCCACTTTTGGAACACTCAAAAAATGCTAACCCTTTTAGAGCAAAATAGCATTAGATAAATTCAAAAAAATCCATTGCCTTGTAACAGCCAAAGAATGGATTGCCCTATTTAGATAAATAGACAGAATGGAAAATTTACTGTCAAAATAGCTTACCATATTGTAGAAAAAATTTCTAATATACCTTTGCCAAATTTTCCTAGCCCAACTACGAAAAAAATCTGGAAGCTAAAACTTCATGACCGCCATAAGTTGCTCATCTAGAAAATTATTTGGAACATAATTCCAACTAGAGAAAGATTGAAAAGTTTTACTTGAAATCTCCTTTCTACTAGCTGCCCTTTGTGCAATGAACAAGAAGAAACAATACTCCATCTTTTCATTGAATGCCCAATTACCAGGATTCTATGGAGCCAAATCAGCTGGCCTTTAAATCTCTCTTTGCTACCGATCACTTCGATGCAAGAATGGATATTAATTATCATTAACCCAAAGTCTAGACTGGGGTTAAATCCTCAGGAAAAATATCCTTTACAGATTTTTGCAGTTCTAATGTTAGATTTTATTTGGAGAATGCAGAATGAGTTGGTCCACAACCAATCCACTTTTTCTCTAAAGAAGGCAAAGGAATAATTGGATTCTCTTACCAAGAAAATCTACAGGCATGGAAAGAAAAGTCAAAATCTCAGTTATTGTTGAAATGGCAATCCCCATCAAGGAATCAAACTAGTTTCTCCTTAGATGCAGTAGTGAAGGACTCCTACTCTACGTCTTTGGCAGTTAGTCGTGACTACGATGATAAGATCTTCGAAATTTGGACATCACAAAATCAGTTTACAATTCCAGTTGTTGCATAAGCTTATGCAGCAGCACTTGCAATAAAGATGGCAGAACACTTGCAAAAGGGTCCAACTATCCTAGAAGGAGATGCCCAGTAGGTTATATCAGCCATACATGGCGAAGCTAGCAGATTAATCCAATTATTGAAGACAACGTTCATGTATTGAAAAATCGAAATGATTGGAGTGTTGAAGGACCCTCCCTCTATCAGTTTGTAATAATTCATATCTATGATAAGAATGCTTGATTAGGAAAAAAAAAACTATGATGGAATCTACCAAATTAAGACTGATAGACCTATCTACCTAGTTAGCTGAGCCTAAAGTCTGAACCCTAGTTTTTGTTATAACTGTCAAGGATAGCTAATGCTTATTGCTTTAATTAGTTCAAAGATGAAAGAATTGCAAGGCTAGCTGCTCACTTGTATGATGTAGCAGACATGTATATAAAATTATGGAGTATGCAGTCTATATGCATACTCTCTTTAAAAAAAGTAAGGGCGACAATTTAAAAAATAATTTTTTTCCACGTAGACTCCAGATTTACCAACTTTTTTCACGTAGGGACTGCACACTCCACAAATATCATTATATATATATTTGTTAAATATGAAGGTGAATTGACCTACAGCCTGTAAAGATGATAGGGCATGCAGGAGAATGGAATTAGCAGTTATTGATCTTGCTCCATCAACTTTTATTATTAGAATACAAGTAGTTCATATATACTAGAATTGGAATATTCTTTTTTGTGTTAATTTGATTAGCTTGCTTTTTCACCAAGCCATGCATGGTAATCGATCGAGTTCCAACTCAAACCCAAGTTTGTGGTTTAATGAAGTGAAGAAGAAACTATGACTACCAAGTGTTTGTGAAAAATTGTCAAAGAATATCTTTTAAAGTATTCATATACCCTGTGCTTCCCTTTTCTTCAGTACATAGAGTTTTCAATATATAAGCATTTAGCCATAATAGAATTTATCCTTATGGTTACACTATTGTGGCACCTACCTAGCCAGGTCACTATTTTAGTTACACAAATATTCTTTTGGATTTACAATTTATTCTATTTGAATATTCTCTAATGCTCTAGAAGTTTCCTTGAGTTGTGTTGATTTGAGGCAGGTACATTTGTTGCCTTAACATCCACCGCGATGCAAGCGGCACTGGAGTGATAGTGAGACTTGATCGAAGCTGGGAAAACCTTGCAGATGAGAGAGGCTTTGTAAGTATATCTGCTATATGGTCCTTGCTTGAATAAATGAAACCTGAAGTGATTTGGCTACACCCGTTCTCTCACAAAATGGTAGTCCAATTCAACATGCTTGATTCGAGAATGCAAGATAGGATTGAGAGACAAGTATGTAGCACCGAGATTGTCACACCATAAAGTAGGAGGTGTAGTGAGAAAAATGTCCAAGTTCACGTAATAAAGACTGCAACCAAAGAAGCTCACAAGCAGTGTTAGCAACAAATTTGTACTCGGTTTTAGTAGAGGACCAAGCAATTGTAGGTTACTTCTTAGAACCCTAGGAAATAAGATGAGTTCCAAAATAAACACAAAACCCACCAATTGATTTACGATCATCAGGGCACTTGGCCTAGTCAACATCAAATAAAGCAAACAATGTAAAGGAGAAAGAAGGTGAAAAACATAAACCTAAATGTTGAGTATGGTTGAAGGATTCGTTTGATAGCCTGCCAGTGGGGAAGGCGAGTACAATGCATATACTGACATCATACTCGATTGACCACAAATGAGATATCAGGTCTTATGAAAGCTAGGTACTGAAGGCTGCCAACTACACTACGATATGGCTGTGGATCCTCAAAAGAGCAACCATCAAACGCAGTGAGCTTTTCAGAGGATGACATAGGTGTAGAGAAAGACTTATAATTGTGCATGTTGGTTCGAATTAAAAGGTCAGATATGTATTTATACTGAGATAAAAATAAACCAGAGGATGTTCTATTTACCTCAATATCCAAAACATAATGTAAAGGTCCGAGATCTTCAATAGGGAAATATGAACATAAAGAGTTTATGAAATCTAATATAAGTGTTGGATTACACCCCGTGACTATTATATCATCAACATAAATCAAAATAAAATTACAATCAAAGGCATTTCGCAGTATGAATAAAGATGAATTTGAACTAAAACAATGAAAACTTGGAGAAAGTAATTTATCACTGAGCTTAGCAAACTAGGCCCTAGGAGCAAGCTTCAAACCATACATGGATTTTTTTCAACTTACAAACATGTGTTGGGAAGTTGGGATTCACGAACCCTAGAGGTTGTTTTATGTACTCTGCTTCCTCAAGGTCCCCATGCAAGAAGTCATTTTGTATGTCACGCTAATGAAGAGACCAGTTAGAGGTGACAGCAAGGGAAAGCAAAAGCCGAATGGTAACAGGTTTAATGACCAGGCTGAATGTCTCATTATAATCGAGACCAGGTTGCTGATGAAATCCCTGAGCTACCAACCAGCACTCAAGGGTACCATCAGCTCGACGCGTTGTCTTGATGATCCATTTGGAACAGAGGAGATTGAAATTTGGAGAGGGGGGAGACCAGATCCCACATCTGGTTTTGGAGAAGGACGTCGATTTCAGAGTTCATGGCTTGATGCCACTCAAGATATTTTGGCACTGGGGGAGGTTGAGAAGCCACTTTGGGAGGAGATTTGGTGAGAGAAAGTGACGATTTGGGAGGTGGCCAAGGAATTGTGCCATCAGTATGACGACGAGGAGAATGAATATGGGATTGAGAACATGTAACCATCAGATGTGACGTGGGTTGCAAGATTTGTGGTGAGGGAGCAGCAGGCGAGATGTGGGGGATTCTGATAAAGAGAGGTCTGGGGAGGCGGCTCGAGTGGAAGATGAAAGTGAGGAAGAAGACCTAGGTGTGATATCAGGCAGAAACATTGAAGTGGGCAATGATGGGCTAGTGGGGGGAAATGGGCCTGGGATTGACTGAGTATTTTGAGGAAGAACGGGAGAGAAATGTGAGTCAAGAATAGAAACAGAGTTAGGCCCACGAGAGGTTGAGGCTAAAAATGAATTTTGAAGGGAAGAAGTGGACTTGGGCTGTGGTTCAAAGGGGAATGATGTTTCATTAAAGGTGACATCCTTAGAAATATAGGCCCGGCCTAAAGGGATATGGAGACAACAATAACCCTTGTGATCTAGGCTGTAGCCCCTAAATGCACAAAGTTTAGAGCAATTGTCTAATTTGTGGCGAGTAAACAACCTTAAGTTGGGCCAACAGGCAAACCCAAATATACGTAAAAAATTCTAATCTGGGGTTTGGTCCATTAAAACTTCAAAGAGGGACTTATTTTGGAGAAGTGAGGTGGGCATGCGGTTAATTAGAAAAGTGGCAGTTTGAAAGGTTTCGGCCCAATATTTTTTAGGGACCGAAGCATGAGATAAAAGTGAAAAACCTGCTTCTACAATGTGTCAATGGCGATATTCAACACTTCCATTTTGTTGATGTGAATAAGGACAAGTGATTCTATGTGAAATGCCACAAGATCTAAAAATCGATTGAAGGTGGCGAAATTTCCCTCCCCAGTCTGACTAAACCGAAACAACATTTATAGAAAAAGTATTACTAACAAAATGAAGGAAAGCAAGAATTAAAGAGGAAACATTTGATTTAGACTGCATAGGAATAACCAAATAAACTTAAAGAAATAATCTACAATTGAAAGATAAAACAAGGAGCCATTGGTAGAGATGACTGGTGTTGGACCTCATACATCTAGAAACAAATGTTCAAAGGGGATGTGAGAACGAGATGGGGATGAAGGGTGCGGGTGAGCATGAGCTTTAGCACGTGACTAGGTAGAACAATGAACAACTACAGCCTTGGAGGTAAGAGGAAGTTGAAACCAATGAAGGATCGATTAAGTTGTGCGAAAGGAAGGGTGGCCCAACCTTGAGTGCCAGAGTTGACCTGAGGTATGGGTGCCAATCAAGGCTTGCGGAGAGGATACTGTCGAAGGCACTGTAGGTGACGGCAAGACATACAAGCCATCTTCAACAAAGCCCTGAAGAAGAACTTCTCAAGAGAGTGAATCCTTCACAAAAAAACAAAGTAGAGTGAAATTCAAAAAACACACTATTGTCATGACAGAATTGACGAACAAAAAGGAGATTATGAGATATAGAGGGAACATGAAGAAGATTTCTCAAAAGAAATTTGCCAGAGGAGGAATGCATATAAGCTGATCCCATGTGTTGGATTGGCAAGGTGGATCCATTGCCGATGCTAACTTAGTCAGAGCTTTGATATGGAGCAGAATTAAGGTTAAGATTGTTGAAATCAACTGTGAAGTGGTGTGTAGTTGCAGTGTTTGGGAACCAGGGGGAAGGTAATGATGTGGTTGTGGGGAAGGACGTATAGTTAGCAGTGAGGGAAGTTGGGGTAGGGGCCTGATATGTTTGGTTGAACCGATGGTAATATAAGCGTGCAGTATGACCTGGTTTATGGCATACTTGGAAAACAGGGCGAGGGTCCATGCGAGTTGAGAACGAGTGTGAAGGTTAGCCTCCTGCATGAGCACTATTGAAAAATCATCTGCCATTGCTACGTCCATGCCATCCACCCCTGAAAGAGGAATTACGTCCACAATTAGAACCAAAGGAAGATGTTGGTCTGATCGTAGTATTATGGGCAGCAAGAGTAGTACCAAAAAGTAGAGATTGGGTTTAATGAGCAATTCAGGACTCATGGTTAAGGAGGTAGCAGTAAATTTGATGAGGTGAAAGTGGATCAGGTTGTGTAGTGAGGGAAGTGACAAGGGATTCATAGTCTGTGCCAGATCTATCTAGACGGAAAACTCAAAATCAGAAAGAGAATGATCAGCGGCTCCTAAGGAAGCAGCCAATGCTTTGGCTTTGGTATAATATTTTGAAACTGATTCAGGTGCTTTCTTGAGTGTGGCTAGCTGATACTGGGTATGGACTACATGAGTAGAGGATTTTGCATAAAAGAGATTTTGAAGGGTGGTCCAAACTGTTGGGTTTGCTCCTTTGGAGTCCCACATTGGTGGGAAGAGAGGAAGAGACAAGGCCTCAAGGCCTATAAATTGGGTGCTTAGCCTCTTAGTTATTTGCACCAAGTCATAAGCTTAATTAGTAACTTGTGACTCTAGTAAAATTCTCTGTTGGCCTTTTCTTGTAAAAGGAGAAGATGTGAGAGTTAAAGTTTTGCTAGTGAGGAAGTTTTGTGGGTGTGATTTGAGGTGAGGAGAAAAATTGTGAGATTGTAACCATTTTCACATAATGTATTTTCTTCTTTGAGTCTAGTGATTTTTTCTCCTGGTTTTGGGAGTTTCCACATAAATTCTTGTGTTATTATTTCTCTTTTTTTTTATATATATATTCATACAAAGGGTGGATCTTGGGAGGTGAATTTGGTAGGTCCAAATTCTCAACACAAACCTCACAAGAGGTTGTGCAGTCGAGGACTTAAGCCAAAACATTATTGGTGATGAAGGAATTGATGGCCAAAATGATCAACTGATCCTGTAGAACCCATCGTGTATGTGTTGGGTTAGGGTTGTCATTAAGAATGGAAGTAGGCATGGAGAAAGAGCCATCGACAAAACCAAAAATCTGGTGGCCTTTCAAGAACGGAACAATTTGTGCCTTCCATAGTAGATAGTTGTCAATTGTGAGTTTGATAGTGATGAAGTGTGTGGCTGAGTTGATGATGGAGGTGTTGACAGTGGATGATTTTTCTGGTGACTCCATGAGGTGGGAGAGAAAGAAGTGTAAAAACAATTGGGTGTGGGTCCTTTTAGGCTCTGGATACCATAATGAAGTGAAGAAGAAACTAAGACTACCAAGTGTTTGTGAAAAATTGTCAAAGAATATTTTGAGTATTGGTATACCATGCGCTTCCCCTTTCTTCAGCACACAATTTTTAATATATAGGCATTTAGCCATAACAAAAATTATCCCTATGGTCACTACTGTGAAACCTAGCTAGCTAGGTCACCATTTCAGTTACACAAATATTCTTCTGGAAGATTACAATTTATTCTCTTTGAATATTCGCTAATGCTCTAGAAATTTCTTTGAGTTGTGTTGATCTGAGGCAGGTACATCTGCAGCCTTAACATGGTTTACCGAACAAAATGGCCATTTTTCAAGCCTTAATTGGAATGATCTCATCAATCCTCAATCTTCATTAAAGCTTTTTCGGTGTGTTTGGTTTTGGTACTGTACGTTGTCCATCACCATCAAATAGAATGAATCCTTACTACTTTCCAGCTCCAAATAGATCCATAAGATTCCCAAAGAATGCAATGATCAGTGATCACTCCATAATAATTGTCATGTGCACCGTCATCATGCATGCATGCAACATGGAATCTTTCATGTTGATAGGTTCCCATGCAATATGGGAGAGGAAGATCTTGTTTATTCATGATGATGACCATGAATAGACATAGCTCTAATTTTAAGATGAATTCTATCCATTTTATGCAATGCATGCAAACTCCTGATGAATTAGTTGAAACTTTTGAGATAAATGATGATTTTACATGATATCAGAGTAAAGAACGTCTTGAATAACCATGGATCGATGACTCTCACCTCTTTCAATCAGTTGAAACTTTTGAATAAGTGGCCATGATTTCACAATATAACATATATATATATGTATGTGTGTATGTGTTGTGTGTGTGTGTATGTGATGCATGGCAATATTGAAGCAACAAAGGGGTGGGGGAAGTAGTACTAGATAAGATGAACTAGACGTTGACGTTGCTCTTTTCTTTGTCATGATCTAATTAAACATGAGGTCGTCGAACTTAGCTTATAACTATTCGTATAGATCAATATGTATTTGTATTGCTTAAGAAGTATTACGAATTCGTTAACACAAAATAACATATTATATGGTGTAACAAAATAGTATTCCTTTCTATAAATTGTGTTAATAAGTTAAGCGTATCATATAATTGATTGGTCTTATATATGTCGTATCATATACTCTGATCCGATCTTAATTTTCCTTCATTAAGATCATATCAGAGTATATATAAAAGATCAGATGGAGAAAGTAGTGATAGATGGAGTACATTGAATATATGTGGAATTGGAATATTTCAACTTGCTCCATCTCGTCAATTAATTTGTAACTAGATCATAGAGAATATATATATGTATGTATAGGTCATTATAATAAAGGTTAAAAAATGAGCATATATATAATTATCTTTTTAAACTGAATGAATGATGTAATATTGTTCAAAGGTTGGTAATATGGCTGATCTATAGATCATCAGCATAATATTGCTCCGTCAATCAATCTGATTTATATCATAGTACTTTTGCTAGCTAGCTAGCTGGAACAAATTCAATTTTAATCGGTACGTACGTAATTAATGCCAGATATTTAATTAATTATTTTCTGTAATATCATATATACTTTGATCATGAAAGTAGGCAGCATCGGAATTGGATTCACAAGAATAATATATATTGGTGTCAAAACAAATAAAGAATACTATATATTATCAAAGTGGAAACCGGCCAGCTTTGATTGATGATATTGATGATCAAATGCAAGCGGTCTTTTCATGCACACTACAAGAGATTGGGTTTTTTGAGACAAATCATTTTGTCTCAAAAAACCCAATTTGCGTCCCTAATTTTTTTTGGAGATGAAAATTTTGTATCTCTATTTTGTCTCAAAAAGACTGTCTCAAAAGGTTTTTGAAAACGAAAATTAAATTTCGCTCAAAAATGATTATTAGGGATGAAATTGGACAGAACCAGTCGAACCTATTCGAACTATTATTTTTTTTAAGATGAAAACTTTTCATCTCAAAAATACGTTTGAATGGAAAACTATCAGTTCGAACCAACACTTACCATTTGAACATACAAAATATTCATTCAAACAAATGACCATATATAATTCTGTTCAAACGGATGGAGTGTCTGAACAGATTTTACTCATTCAAACCAATAAATTTATCAAATGACTTGTGTTTGAACATAAATTTTGTCCGTTCGAATGGGGTTTTGGAAATTAATTTTGTTTGAACAAATATTTAATTGTTCAAACGGACGTATGGACTGTATTTCACGGTTATCGTTCGAATAGTCTGTTTTTGTTCGAATGGATTTATAAATGATAATTGACCGTTCAAACATGTTATTTATCATTCGAACAGTATTAATCATACAATATAAAATTTAATTAAAAACAGAATACTAATATTACAAAAATTGTAATTCAAACATTATAATTATTTAAATGTTTTGAAACAT
>QEOT01000506.1:113893-135631 GCA_003123785.1 Pterocarya stenoptera
TTAAATCTTTATGAGAATTAGCTGTATCTGTTGTCTTCCCTTCTATTGACATCAGAGTGCCCAATATATTCTCACATATATTTTTCTCAATGTACATAACATCTAAATTATGGCGTAGTGTCAAGGTAAACTAATATGGCAAGTCAAAAAAAATACATTTTTTTATCTAATTCAACTCCGCTGCTTGTTATTTTCTCTTTTGAACTCCGCTGAGTGTCAAGGTAGATGTTGCCAAGAGTGCACGAGAGTTGATGGGACCGATCAACAGCACCATCCTATCATGAAGCAAGGAACACTCGAGACTTCATTTTCGTGGACCTGTTCCTGACCAGATTGATATTCAAAGAGATGCAGATGCACAGCTGGGAGATCCTGGAGTATCAGCTGGTGAGGCATCACAAACATCTACTCACGAGGAGATGGCCAACATACTGCGTGCTAAGATCGGCATACACACATCAGCGATGATCAATGCAATGCATACTGCCATGTCTGAGTTGCGTACATAGATTACTGCTAACATCTCTAAGTTATGTATAGAGATTAATGCTAGCATCTCTAAGTTACATACAAAGATTCATGCCAGTAATGCAACTTAGGTCACACTCAGTACTCGACTAACATAGGTAGAAAGACGATTAGCTGCAGTCGAGGATGTGTGTAGAGACCTCGCAATACAGTAGTTTCTGTCTTGTACTTATATTTTTTTTGTTTTTGTTATGGACAATATCTGGTGTTTTGATAATTTGCTTTAGTTATGAATTAAATCTTGTTTTATCTTTTTTGAATTTGTTATTGATTTATATTATGTGATGTATGGATGATAATATTTATTTAACTAAAAAAATTATTTAACATAAAAGAAATCACTAAAATATTTTTAAATTAATTACATAAAATTAATTTATGAATTCGTAAATATTTTATTTTATAGTAAATCATAATATATAATATATATATTTTTTATATTTTGAGTTACTTACAAAGATTAATACTTTATATTCGAACTAAATATGTGTCATTCGAACAGTTTATAAACCTTCCCACTAGATTTTGCCACCAAATCTATCCCGTTTGAACAACAAAATTGCAGTTCGAACGATTTTGAACTTTCCCCAACAACATAAATTACTTCCTCTCCAAGATTTGTTTGTTCGAACAGATTTTTGTCCATTCTAACAAATGTGACTTTTTGAGACGATCTAATTCGTTACAAAAGATCATGCTCGACCGATTATTTAAATGTTCAAACGGTTTTGTAAAGTCATCTATTTTTTTAAACGAATTCAATCCTAAAATAATTTCGTCCCTAAAACTAAAATTTGTTTTAGTGGTGCAGATCATGATGATCATCATTTTATTAATTTTGGAAAACAATTTAAAGGCAATACTCATGCAAATTAATTTTTTTTTAAAAGTGATTTGTATACTATATAATTGCATGCTAATTATAAGCACTTTACAGCTAGTACTGTAATCATGAAATGTCTAATTAATAATAGTCAAGCTAAGAGCAATATTTAAACATCGTGCTGATCATAATTAAAGCCAAGAAGCTATTTTTGCTAACCCTATAGCAAAAAATTTAGAAAAATTTGGAGTCACATTATTAGGCTAGCTAAAATGACCAAACCAATTTATGGTATTTAATTATATGATATTCTTAATTTGTTTTGATCCCATGTGTATCATTTTTTATGTGATTATATCATTAATCATGATTGAAAATATCCATTATTTGTTTGACTTAATTAACATGCATGTGTTTCTTTAAAGCTCATTTGACAAATTCCTATTTTAAAATATAATATTCAAATTAATTGAGACAGTTTAATTTGCTTGCAATGTAATTATATTTTGACAATTAGATATAAAAAAAAAAAAAAAAAAGTGCTTGGCCATTTGAAACTACTGCTCTTGACAGGGCACCTGTACATTGCTTAATTATGAGACCAATTAATTAATTTAAGTGACCACAGCCAGTACATTGCTCTTCCGGACCATCACCTTGAACCCTCCAGCCATATGGCCAGTCAACAAAGGAACAAAAATCGGCCGCTCCTCACAGACCGGCCAGATCTCGAACCGCCTCAGTATCCTGGCCACCGCATACGACATCTCTATAAAAGCCATCTCCTTCCCAAGGCACACCCTAGGACCGGCCTGAAAAACCGGGAACTTGTACGGACTGATATCCGCTTTCAACTTCCCATCCGGCTGATCATCGAACCATCGGTCCGGTTTAAACTCGAACCGATCATTCCCCCACAACTCCTCCATTCTCCCCATCCCATAAGGAAAGTAGGTCACTCTATCTCCCTTCCCGATCGGAGTCCCATCAGGAAAAGTGTCGTCTTCGAGGGCGTGCTTTGAGTCCCACGCAACCGGCGGGTAGAGCCGCATGGACTCGCACAGGCAGGCCTTGACGAACTTCATCTCCTTGAGGGTTTCGAAGTCCAATGGCTTTTCAGTTTCGGATCCGCCATTAATATTGGCCAGCACGGAATTCACTTCTTTCACAATGAGTTCCTTTTGATTTGGGTACTTTGAGAGCAACCAGAACAGCCATGTCATGGCCGAGGATGTCGTGTCTCGGCCGGCCATGATGAAGCTTATCACCATGTCTCTTGTCACCTCCTCGTCGACGTGCCCTTCCTGCAACAATCTAGACAATAAATCAGTACTGCTCTCGCGTTTGTTTTCGCGAGCTTCTTCGAGGATTCGCCTCTTGTTTCGTATGATCTCGGCCACAGAGCCATGCACGAGTTGAACTGCTTCTTTAAGTTTCTTCTCGGAGCCTACGTTCAGTGCACGCTTGATCTTCCAAAACCAGAATACCGGGGCCATCGAACGCATGGCGCTTATCTCCGACGCAATGTCAAAGGCTTTTACAAGAGGCAGCACGGGGCAATGCAGGTCTAGGCAACATGGGTCTGTCCCCAACGAGACCTTACAGATAGTTTCAAACGCAAACCTTCTCAGTATTTCTTGTAAATCCAAGATTTCATTCCTCTCCGCGGCCTCCTCAAGCAATGGGATCAATCGGCAATCGACTTCTTCTTCAAGCGTTTTGAAGACGAATTCTCTCAAGGACTTTGTGCTAAACTCATGGCTGGCCAGCTTGCGCTGGGTGAACCATAACTCACCGTCAACGTTGAAGATGCCATAGCCAAGAAGATCGCCGAGGATGTCGGTGAAAGGGGTGCCTTTGGGGAAGTTGTTAAAGTTGGTCTTGAGCATGTATTCGACGTTGGCCCGGTTTGCGGTCACAACGATGCGCCGTGCACCGAGCCGGTGCACAACGATGGTCTGAGTGGGGGACTTTGATAAGAGGTCTGTGTACCAGTCTAGGAGCCGCCGGCGGTTTTTGTAGAAAGAGATTAGGCAGCCAATAACTGGGTATGAAGGAGGGCCATGATCAATACTGGAGGACGATTTCCGATGAATTTGAAGGATGAAGGAGAAGAAGAACAGGGAAGAGAAAAGGGAAAACGTCCCTAGAGATATGAAAGCTAGAAGAAAGATAGACATGGTTTTGCTTAATTCAGAATATCTGACTCAGAAGTACTGATGATCTATATATACGTAGACATGTTGATATAATATATATATATATATATATATATATATCTATATGTGTGTTTTGTTGCCATACACATGCGACGTTTGCATGAGAGAGAGAGAGAGAGAGAGAGAGAGAGAGACCGACATTAATGTCTTAACTCTTAAGCTACATTTTCTGCATTAGGGTTTACAATCGGGAGGAGAAAAGGACTGCGAGACACATATGGTTCACGTGTAGACTTAGAAGGACAAACAAAGGGCGAGCCGGGTCAGAAAGGAAATTTGAACAATGAAACATATATTACGGCGGAAGTTTCGTCCTTCAGACTTGGGATTTTTGTCTCTCTTTTTTTTTTTTTTAAATATTAGAACAAGTACTAATTGGGGTTATCATTATACGTAAAGCATGTAAATGTATAATTCATGATGTACATAGGGATCACATAATTAAGGTACTTATAACAGTAGTACTCATTCGACCTTTATCATGCAATCAAGCTTGTTATATCCATCTAGCTCAATAAAAAATTGTTTATCCGGCTTAGGAGTTCAATTAACTTTACCTTATATGATTGGTTTGGTCAATATTTTTCATTTAAATTTTAACGGAAAGAAATTAATATTCTTCATTCTAGATTTTGTCTTCCTAGCTCAATCCCTGCTCGCTTGTAGCATATTTAAGTAGATGCCATTAAAGTAGTTGTTATATATATATATATATATATTATATATATGTTCATATACATAAAGTAGTCCTTGAGTTAAATCAGTCGTATCAATAAATTTTAATAGAGATGATAAAATTTAAAATGAAAAGTAGGGTTACTCTTACATATAACACCAGACTCAATCAGCTAGTAAGGCTCGAGAGAAACCATTTAACTCAAGGACTAAGTTGATCATGAACCGGTTGCCGAAAGATCCGACCCAATGGTGTGAATCACATAAGTTCATAGGAGGCATATCACCAGACCGTGCATTATGAAATAAAAATTATATTTGCGAGTCAGTGTAAAGACACGCCTTCCTCGTCACTTGTATATATGACATGATTTGATTTCCAATAGAAATTTAAAAAATTTGAATTTTTTAAGCTTCTATTACAAATCAAATTGTGTTACCTGATTGATATAGATAAGGGTGGGTTTCGACTCTGATGGAGTCAAATTCCTTAACTCCGAGCTCCAACTCTAATAACCATTGGAGTCCAAAAACAACTTCGATTCCGACTTCGAGAGAAAGTTAAATCTCGTTCTGTTTCGCTTGATCGGTATCGAAACAAAGTCGGAGTTACATTTTTTCTTTTCCATTTTCTTACCCACTCACTCCTAGAAAAAAGAGGTATTTGTTGTAGTGTTCCCAGCATCCAAACAAAGATTAAGAAAATTTCTTACCCACTCACACTTTCCAAGTATCCAAACAAAGATTAAGAAAATTCTATACTACTAAAAACAAGATTCCTAAACAATAAACACAATCAACACCGCCCAAAAGGGGTAGAGACAACGATGTCAGAAGGTCAATATTGACTGTCAACGATGTCCTTCCCATAGGAGGTACGACACTACCAGTTGTAGCCATGGGCTGGTATACATGAGACAACGGCAAAACAGAGGTAGCTAAGAGAAAAGAACAAAGAGGCAGAGGAGGAAAAGAGAGAAAACAAAGCAGCTAAGGAGAAACAGAAATACATAGGGTTAGCTGAAACTGAAAGAGATGAATATGTATAGGAGTATGAAAATAGTATCATTTTAAGATTTGTTATAAAAAAAAAAACACATGTAATAAAAAGTTGAAGGGTTGCGTGATTTGTACAAAAAAAGTCACGACCGTTAGGCTACTTAGCCTTCTGTCAAATGTGTTACAATATCAAATATATTAAGTATACACATTGAAAATAGAGATCGTAGTCTAAAATCTTGTTGAGCTCCAAACTCCAATTCCAACTATTTTAAGAGTTCAGACTCTGATTTTAAATTTTTGACTTTTTTTACTTCGACAAAATCAGAATTAAAGTGGATATCAGACCGAGTCGGAACTGTGGGATTTTTGCCACACCCTAGATATAGATAGTAAGTTAATACAAGTAGAATGATTCATTAAGAAACGTCGCTCAAGAATTCTGCTGACAACTTTGCCCCACTAGAACATGGTACATACCTGAAATATTTCAGTATGCATTCGTGCGTGTTTTAACTTTTCGGCTTCAAAAATAGTAGTCACGAATGTATATATTGATCACATGTTAAACAATATGCATGCTACGCCACGTGTTCAAAGCTTTAAGCTGGTTAATGTTCTGTCATCCGTCACTACGTACTTATCTTGTAAGTGATCTGGAGTACCATTCTCATCCACTAAAACTAGAAAGACGTGTACAATTTTATTACCATAAAAACTAATATTTATAAAGATCTAGTTATTTGTGACGATAATAAATTAATTTTAATAATTAAGAACTTATTATATTTGTAATAAATAATTGACTACAAATTAACAAACGTTTTTTTTATAGTGATATATATAGGTTTTATTACAAGACAATTTTGAATATATTATATATGAATTTAGTGATCTAGCTTAAATCAAATTGTGTGAATCTCTTTGTGGTGGACGTTGTCGTAACTTCTAAACAAATTCTCTCCTAAACAGAGAAAATGTTCTGTAAAAAGTAATTTGTATGTGAAGAAGTCCCAGAACTGATGCGTAGTTGACTTATAGTCTGGATTTTTCATGTATTGATAAGTCACATTTGTAATTTCGGTTCATTAATGAAATGAGTCTGTTCCCATAAAAATATATATATATTGTGTAAATCTCGATTGGTGTTGATATTGGTCGACAGTACTAGTACTAGTTTTCAGTTGGTTAGTCGGGCAAATTACAACTTAGCCTCTTTGCTAAATGTTGTCGACCTTCACATATCACTTTTCAAGCTCCCCATTTTAGTCTTTGTCAATTATTCTATCTGTCAGCTTCATGTCTCATCACACACATTTTAGAATCCATGTTGAGCCTATTTCAAGTTTTATCTATGACAGAAACCATATGTGCAATTAAGGCCAAGAAAGAAACTAAATTATAAAATATGTATAAAAAATTTAATGTTGTGTTGTCCCGGAAACATTAATTTCCTAACTCATCACTCTTGACAACATAAAACCCATGAGTCAGCAATTTCGGCTAAAAATGCCATTTTCCCATGAGCAAAAAACAATGCCAAATTGTAATGCTCAAAACCAAAAAATAAATAAAAAAGAAAAAATAATGAACAAATATTTACATAAAGTGGGCAACAATCTTTTTCAGCAGTTTCAAGGCTTCTTTCAGCAAGTGATCGTATTGCATGTGGCGTCTGAATGACATGACGCCGTCCGAGAATTAGGTTAGGTTTGAACCTTTGAGATAAGAATTTTTAATTTGGAATGGAAGTTAAAAATTAAATAAAATATTATTTTTTAATATTATTATTATTTTAAAATTTAAAGGTGTATTTGGACATATTAAGATATTATTAAAAAGTTTTAAATTATTGAGAAAAAGTTTAAAGAGATCTTGCATAGTGAAATGAGATAAAATAATTTTAAATTAAAATTAAAAGTTAAATAAAATATTATTAAAATATTATTTTTTAATATTATTATTATTTTAAATTTTGAAAAAATTTAATTATTTATTATATTTTATATGAAAATTTGATAAAATTCTAATAATGAGATGAGATGGGACGAGATGAGATGAAATCGTTTCTATATCCAAACAGGTAAGCCTTCTCTTTTTACACAAATCATCTCATATCACATAAACATACAATATAATAAAGAATTCAAATTTTTTAAATTTTAAAATAAAAATTATATTAAAAATTATATTCTAATAATATTTTATTCTACTATCATCTCATCTGTATAAAAAGACTATACTTAAAATAAATTTTAAAGTTATTCTATTAGAGTTTGAAAAAGGGTTAAATTGATTTTTCTATTTAAAATACGTTAGATAATGATAGTTTGTTAGTGGGGTTTTGAACTTGGTGTTATGCTAGCGACTCGTGATACAGCCATTGGGCAGTATTTTATGGAAAAAGCACGGGTCAGTACTATTTTTTTTACCGTTTATCATTTTTTTTACTATTTACACAAAGTTTATACACACATTACTCATTTTCTAAAATCAAAAGGAGAATCTACGACAAAAAAGAGAGGATAAAAGTAGATTCTCCCCATATTTAAATCAATGCTCCTATACTTGTCCCTTGAACTCCTCCATTAATTTTGAATTTCTCACACTTGTGTGAATTGTTTGCTTGCTAAAGAAAATATACCTACTACTTGCAAACAACCAACCAATTTTTTTTTACATATTTGAGGATCCAAATGGACAGAGCCTTAAGGGTTAATTTAGTTACATAAAATTAAAGTATCTCATCTCATATCATATAGTCATTACGATTCTTTAAAATTTTCACACAAAATATAATAAACAATTCAATTTTTTTAAATCTCAAAATAAAAAAAATATATATTAAAAAATTATATTATAATAAGATTTTATTCAACTTTCAACAAAACATCTTATCTCATCACATCTAAACTGCGTAACCAAATGAGGTAAAATAATGGGAAGTTTTTCTCTTTTGCTATCCTTACCAACAAAATTCAAATCTTCTAATTATAATGACACATATAGCTGCCAATTGGAACAATTTTACTCAAATACGTTCACCTATCATCTTGATTTCAACAATGTGATAAACAGGCGAAGAGGACTAAAAGAAAAGCGTCATATATAATGCGAATATGCCAACTCGTAGTGCCCTTTGATGTTTACTTGATAGCAAGCCAATGAGTGTCATGAGCTGCGGGCCCATTACCTAGATTTCGTATCTTAAATTTGTCTTCTTCTTCTTCTTCTTCTTCTTTTTGTCTTTACAGCCAAAATCTTCATTAATTCACGTTCTGAATTGGTTCTTTTCAATGCCCAATTTGGTCCTTAAAAAAATAAAAAAAATTGTGTTCCAAATGTGGCACTTGTTTGACATGTTCATAAAGATAAACTTGAAATATACTTTTAACTAAAGTACAGAAGATATTTATACATGAATTAGGCAGAAACACTTGCCTGTCAAACATGTGCAAAATCATCAAATTTGTCTTCTTTTATAGATACTAGTGTTCAAGCCACACCGTCTCCATCAATTTTGTTTAATAGTCAAGAGAAGATCTGTGTTTAAGTTTCTTGTTAACAAGGACACGCATATTGGTGGTTTATGCTAAAACACTTGGCATAAACCCATAAGTATTATCTTAAAATGCAACGTCTGCAGCTTTTCCTTGATATCAGCATCAGTTCCATTGTACACTAATCCCATGTTACATCAAAAGGAACAAAATTGAATGACTTGCTCAGGATGTGTAATTGTGGAGGGCAAAACAAACAGGCTAGAAATAACGAAAGAAGCAAGCCTGTTCAAAGTTGAAACAGGGGTGGCGGATTTGTTTCCTCCATCCCTTCTCTCCTTCCTATTATAGGCTTTATCCAGTAGCCTCTTTCAGCCGTGCAATCAGCTCATCCTGCACATGTGATTGCATGCATCAATTAAGGCACAAGCAGAAAGAGACTGGGAATTTGATAGTATAATCATCTAAAAGGATTGGAAATGTGGGGATCTGAACTTCCATCTCTCCTGGAAAATAAAGAATATTTTAAACTGGATGCAGATAAAATTGAATTGATCCTTGCCTTCTTTCCTTTAGGGGAAAGACTTCTTGCCTTCAAAAGTGCACGAAGCCTTTCAACTGTGAAGCTCTGGAAGTCCCTATTAGATGCTCGACTGTTTGATCCTTCTGCATGTCCAACAGGAAAATATATATATGATAAAAATGAGCAACAAGATCATTAATTTAGTAGGAAATGCATAAGTATGTATCCAGCTGATTCAATAAATTTCCAACATCTAAAGTGCATTGCATCGTCCGATGGATGTTGGATGGCTCTATTCATTTTATATGGATGTACATTGTACAAATTGGATAATACAAAACAAGAACCATAAAAGCTTACCTTGTGGAGAACTGATTTGACTATTTGCTCTCTTAGCTGAATTTCTGACATCTGGAGCTCTTTCAGAAACCCTGAAATGATTAAACGAGGGTCTGTAATCAGCAGAACACTTTCGAATTTGCACACTTGCACACCAGGAACCAAATGAAAAGATTTGTTTGGAAAGTCTATGATGCATTGTAAATTCATAATAAACACTCGTGTCATTTGAGGCAGAAGAGAGTTGATAGGTACTGTATAATCTTAAACCCTCAGAGTAGCACAAAGATATCTCAATCAAAAAAATACACCCACACACAGAGACACAAGTAAACTTATAAAAACAGGTCAAACCTTATTTATCTGCAAAATGTGGAAAAAATTCTCATCTGTAAGCTATGTTAGTAATACCTCTTTCTAGAACTCTCAGTTGCATTTACACCCTTCACATCCTTTGAACTAGAATCGCCCTTCTGTTTTTTAAGCATGAGTGATCTGATCAATATGTTCTGTTGGCTTGTTTTTATCTGTTGGCCCTCTGGATGTACAAGAAAGAGAGAGAATTTAGACATTACATTGAAGTAAAAGTATATGAAATTGCATGGACATGTTCTCTTTCAGAGAATTTAGATGTGAAAAAAGTTGATGAAAAAGTTGCAAAATAAATCAGGAGGACAATAATATCACTTCAGAATAAGTTACTCAATTTCTTTCATTGTTTTAATGACATGAAGAGAAAGAAATTGCATATGATATGAAATATCATCTTTTTTTTTATTGGCACCGGGAACAACGTCCCAACTAATCTCGGGGGTGCACCTCTAAATTCAAGGAGAAAATCCCTCAATCCAACGGCTCCTAGAGATTGTTTGCACTCAAGGGGATTTGAACCTTAGACCTGGGAGGAGCATACCCCCAAGCCCAAGGCCTTTACCACTTATGCCAACCCCTAGGGGTTTGATATAAAATATCATCTTGGCAACATTTTGTTAATAATCTTCAAAATGTTAGCACAATAAGATCATGTAGATTAAAGAAAACAAGCAACAAGCAAAATAGATGGACCATACATTCTGATCCTCACAATTGTAGAACAAAATCATCTGAATGTACCACTAGAATTTATTGGTTCAAACTAGTATGATTCCATAAGTTCCGAAGAGTCCTATAAGGTCCAGAGATGCACCCCAATAAAGTTTCAAAAACACCTTCAACATATACATGCAATCGCTTATAAAATCTACAAGGATGTCAAAAGCATTTCTAATTTGATCCACTTGCCCAAGAGGGTAATGTCGGAGAAATAGGGAAAAGAAAGTAAGAAAACATGAATCCAATCACAAATGAGAAGTGCAATATCTACAGTGAAAAATGAAGGATGGGACACCTGGAGGTGATGAGTCATGGTCACAAATATATACTCGCATCCCACCCTGAACAAAATTTTCAAATGTAAAGGTCAATGCTCCAGCAACAAGAATCTAGTGAATTTATAACAAACATAAATGTATGAGAAAAATGAGACCAATTATGTACGCAAAAGAAGCATACTAAAAGAGCAAAAATTTTAAATGAAAAAAGGAAGGAGTTTTTACTGAAGTTGTTTCTTGTATGATTAAGCAAGAGATACACTACGTAAACACATTGCAAGACAGAAGGTTTACTTGGCAAACAAGCCTGATCCTCTAATCATTTACAAACTGTCAACAAGCTTGGGGAAAGAACCTAGATATAGAAACTAAAGATGAGATGACCAGTTCTAATGGTAACGAGTATATTTTTAATAACTTGTTTCTTAAAAGGTCTTCTTGGGCTTCACATATTTGATCCATAAAAGAACCCATTAATTCCAATATGGCAGTAAAGTATTGTTGATGACAAGATCTTGGGTGTCCATGCAATGAGGCATTGTAGGCAATTCAAGCAGCCACCATAGAACTCCATCAAAATGGAAAACACAAACTTCTTGTGTGATTGGAGAAAACAAAGGACGGCATCTTGCCCCAGCACCACAACCAGAGCCTTCTGGACAACATGCTCCAAATACATTTTTCCCATTAGAAAGCATACTGAAATAAGCAGATCAGGGCCACATGAAGACCCATGTCATTATCTCCAAGGCGCTAGAAAAGACTGAAGCTTCTCTCTTAACCCTTCTACATAAGAGCCGGCATGGGCAGAATGTTTGCAAATGCAAAAACAACTCCACCATCGTGCTTTTGGAAGCAGCTCAATTGACACACATTAATAACCCAAGGTCAACTAAATAAATGTGAGAAGCTGATTCTTATGTCATCATATTGTCATATATGTGGGCTTTAGCGTTCGAGGAACTGAAATCTTTTACAAACTTATATCTCATAAATACACAGTATCGTCCTTTATCATTAAAGTTTCTATTTCTTTGAAAAAAGGATTCTGAAAGGTTACTTTCGAACCTCTTATTGTATCTTCAGAAAAGTTTTATCTGAAATTTTGAACCATATTCTCACAGCAAGGTGATGCAGGTTCCATCTTTTTAATCCATAACAGCTTATAAAGCAGGAAGCATGGAACAGGAAAAAATAAACATCTGCTTACAAGTATCATATCCGAAGGACCAAAACACTATATAGATCTAACGCCCCAATAGAAGGCCCAAACCACATGGCCTATACTCCAAAAGGATTAGTCAGTAGATAAGACATGATATTCCTTAGAGCCAACCAACTAATCCCAGACTTCTTGAGAGAATAGTCATATTATCATTCTGCGAAAGTGACTATGCAGCTTAAAAAAAAAGATGCATGCTGGAAAAAAAAAATCTTACAATCACACCTTCGTTGATGGAGGTGCTAGATTTATCTTATGATAACAAATCCAACAAAAAAACAACAACACCTAATTGGTTTTTAAGACCTTAAAAAGATCACACAAGCAACAGCCAACTTTGTCCTCAGAGAAAATTTCTCAAGAACGAATGTATCACATTGGATTTTGAGGGCCAAAACACTAATTTTCTATTACCCCAATAAAAATGGACCGTGACCTGCTTATAGATCTAAAGACTAACTGCTTCTGGCTTTTGTTACCGATTCAAAAACAAACAAGGGGAGATGATAGCCTTCTCTAATTCATCCAGAAGCCTACATCCAATATCTAGCATTCCCGTTATCATAAAGCCAGGTCAAACAGATGCCATATACCTAATAGGACACCAACAAAAATGGCAGTAGAGTTTAATGATTATTCTTTAAAATTTATCATATAAATTTTAAAAACAATACTTAACATTGATCTATAGCATCAAATATAGTATGTAAACTCAAAACCTTGCAAATGCAGCCATTTGAACAAACCACTTGAAACAAACTACATTTTTACCGTACTAAAGATGATACCTCACAAATCACAACCAAAACTAAAGCCCCTTTCTCCCATAATTTTTTCAGTGTTTCATATACAGCTACAGTAAATATTTTCAAAGCTATAAACATAAATTTTAGGATAAAATAAAAGGAATCACAGCAATAAATCACGTCTCCAATGTATTCGTTTTACGCATTAATCACTAATAATTTAAATACATAAAATACACCTATTTGCGCGCATATAACAAATCAGCATTGAACCCTAAACGGCCTGTTTGGTTCCAGGGAAAACATCAAGATTTCCATTTGCGTTTCAAAACATACGAGTAAGACACGTCGACAACCAACTTAAATGCTTGCTTCGTCCTCGGTTAAACGATAAAGATTTCTGTCTGTTTACTTCCGAAGGTCCCAAACTACAGAAATTAATAATTCAACAACTTTACCTCAAAATTTATCAGTAACCAAACAGAAGAACAGAGAAAATGGCAGGGTTTAAAAGGTTTAAACAGAGAGAGGAGACGAAAAGAGACATCACTGGATTTGAGGAGATGACGGCGGAGGAGAAGAGCCCCCGGGAGGGAAGGTCAGCTAGAAACTTCGAAGCTCCAGTAGACGTCGTATGACTCGGATCGCACGGCGGACAGGACAACGAGCCCGTCATGGCGCCTGAAAAAGAAAAGAAATTTAAAATTGCCTCCCCAAGCAGTGCGGTGATATAAGAGGGAGGGAGTCTAGTGCGAGTAAAGATTGAGCACGCGCATATATATTATTATTATTATTATTATTATTATTATTATTATTATTATTAATAAAAGAATTCTACTATATATAGTTACTTTTATATATATATATATATATATATTTTTTTTGTACATTCTGATCATGTAATTGGCTGTATTGTTTTAATTATATTAATTATATTTTAAAACAATAATGCAGTTAATCACATCAGCAGAGTGTTCAAAAAATATATACAAGTGACTGTACATAAACTTTTTGTAACATAATTTTTACACATTCCACACAATGTTTATATAGAAGTTTTTCATATAAGTTATGTTAAAAAATTATTGATATTTTAGTTTTTTTTTAAATTCAAATAGATCTCATTATAAGTATCGGTTTATATGTTGCAAAATTCATATATATATATATAATGAGAAATTATATACTCAAGTTGTAGAACTTACATGATATAATTTAGTATAAAATAAAAATTTTAAATTTTGAATCTTACAAATCAAATCTTATTATTTAAGTTATATGGATGGTGTGTTCTACATACTGATTTGAAAATAGAATAACTTATATGTAATTAATCGTACTCTTCAACTCTTTTATAATTATTTTATGATTTATTTCAATTTAATTAATAGAATCGTGTAAAAAAAACTTTGTCCAGAGGGGGGGTTCCCCCTGCTCCCTCATCCCTCCTCTCTTCTCTCTAGTTTTTTCTTTTATATTTTTTGGTTTTGTTTGTTTTTTGGTTTACAGTAAGGCAAAAATGTAGATCTGTTATTCTCTGAAACCAGGCGAGCACCATGGGCCCCACTGACGCACCACCATAGTCTCAGTGTTTTCCTTTTTTATTTCCTCTAAGATTAAAAATGTGAATCTACATCTTTCCAAGCTGTAATTTACTATTTTTCTATGTATCTTTTAAGTTTTATGTTGTTTTATTTGTTTTAGGTTAAAATAAAAATAAAAATAAAAAAACATAGTCTTTTAAATTTTTTTCCATAGAATGTGTCTTCTACTCTGTCTTAAACAGAGTATGAGGTTGTTTACTTATGTATTAGAACAGAATGTAAGGTTTGTTAAATCTATCTTAGGACAGAGTGATGTCTCTCAAACAGTTTTATATGTAGAGAGTTACAGCAATAAACTAAACTATGTTAGTCGCAAAGAAATTTGTATATTAAGGAGCCTTAAAAGCAATAGTTAGCTTGTATTATATATATCTCAGATTAAAGTTGTAATGTACCGTTATGAATGAATGAAGTTTATTCTTTCTTTTTTTTTTTTTTTAAAAGAATTGTGTCTCTTCATTTGAAAATTTTTTATTTTATATAATTAACATATATTTTAAATAGAGTTGTAAATTAATTATAAATTTATAATTTTTCAAGTTTGAAATATTGAGTTTTGATAAAGGCACCTAAACTGCTTGTCTTTAGCATTTTAAGATGGTAATATGTTTTTTTTTTATCCTAGTCAGATTAATATTTTTTTTATCACAATACAACCCATTTTAATCATCTCAATGGATCATCATAACAAAATTAGGCCAAACTACTAAATTAATCCATGTAGTTTCACTTGTTAATTGTTTCAAGAGGTAATCAAATCATCTTCAAATATTTCTTAGTGATGTTTGTGTTTGATTTTGGAGGCTTAAAAAGTTATTTTAACAGTGCCACGTTTGTTTTCGCAGATGAGATTAGTTGAGTTGAGATTAAAGTTAAAAAATTAAATAAAATATTGTTAGAGTATATTTTTTAATATTATTTTTGTTTTGAGATTTGAAAAAGTTGTATTGTTTATTTTATTTTATATTGAAATTTGAAAAAAATATAATGATTAGATGAAATGAGATGTTTCTTGAAAACAAACGAGATTGATCTCTTTTAAATAGAAAATAATATGTTTAGTAAATTAAAAACGCTAAAAAGTTTTATTTTCTACCCCAATCCTAAACAATCGACTTAGTAATGACGAAAGACGTTTGTCTACATGTGAGCATCAATAAACTTTTTGACACATTTATTTATCAGGTCACATACATGTTATTTGAAAAAAAGAAATCTTATAAGAAAATAACAAACTTAAATAGGGACAAAATTATTAAAGCCTTTCTCTTCTCCAAAATCCAAACCCTGACTTTGTTATAACTCCTGGCAATCGTATTGTTTAATTTGTACCCAATATACATGATTTTTGGGTTTCGTGTGCTAAATTAAGTGCATCATGATTTTCGCATCCAGGTTTTGAGATAAAATGTAAGAAGACTTTTATTGGCAAGTCAGTTAATAAGTCACACATTTTATACTGCTGACATGATAAGATTTAATTTATAAGAGAAATCTAAAATTTAAATATTTTACAAATTAAATTTTGTCATGTCAACAATATGAAAGTTGTGTTTTAGACACCGACTCATAAGTAAAATAACTCTTTTAAATAAAGTAATGTTAAGTACAAATTTCAAATAGTTAAGTCACATATAAATCTTTTATAAAAAAGTGAATTTCATTAATAAAGAATAAGTTTTTTTATCCTGTTTTAAAGTAAGATTCACTTTTTTATATAGAGTTGTATGAAATTTATCTATTTAAAATTTGTATAAATCATTTATGTGAAAAATAAATTTTTACTATATATAAAAGACTGTATGAAAGCATTGGTATCTGACAAATCGAGAACATCACTTCATAGGACCTAATATGGATTGGGCTTGCCTCCAGTGGCTTCTCATTCTGCTTATATTTAGGCTATGTTTCAACAAGAATGTATTATTCTGACCCGGCTGTCTTCATCTCTTCTATTGGTTAGTATGCATATTTGTTTTAGATGCTCCTTGAAGAAGGTCGATCGAGTATTGGTAGTGGTTTGTGTATTTTTATATGTAAAATTATATATTTTGAAAATTGATTTTACAGAGCCGCTTCTAAACTGTCCGTCCATTTTTTAAGGAATAACAGCCTTCCAATAGTTGGGCGCCCCCTCAAAAATCACACTATAACTGGGCTAGACTTATGCACACGGAATAGAATTGTAAAACACTAACTGAGATACATTCATTTGTTGCCCCCGAGAAATCAAATCTTGGGTATACTGAACATACGTTGATTTTCCTCCTCCAATCTCATTCCTTTGGTCTCCAACAATACCTCTCATTTTCCTTCCACCCTCCTCTCCTAATGTTCGCTCTCTACAAGTGGGGTGCCACTCTCTCCAGTGAAGTTTGATCGAGAAATTCTGTGCCCATGTCACTCTACAACTTTGCTTAGAATTTGAGGGAAAAGAAAAATAATAAAGAAGCCTTCGAGGTTGATTGTAATTATGTTTCCCAAAAACTTTCTCATGCTTAAGGCTTATTTCAATTTGGCTACACAACGTTTTATAAATGATTATGCATTCGGGAACACGATTTGGGTTATGGGTTCTCTATGGTTTTTTGTCTGCAACTATGTGCTCTCTGTTTTTGGATTACTTCTCAGATTCATATTCAAGTACGTTTTCGTTCTCATTCTTGTGTGTTGGATAGTTTCTTTTCATGCTTTTGATCATTAGTTAAGAAATGGGAGTTTTTCTTTCCTTTCTCAAATCTCAGGCAAATGATTCAGAAAACTTTCAACAGGATGATCAAAATTGTTCAAGTGATTCTTATATTGATGGATTTAGAGAAGAAGAGACAGCTTTAGCTTACAGATAAGTAAAAGTGGCAACAAAAGCAATGGTCTAGGTCGAGCTCCGTCGTCGGGGGGTTGAGTTGCCTCCGGGATAAGTGTGGGGGTCGAGATCCTTTGGGAATGGGATGGAATGGAAGACGAAGAAGTGAGGACGGGAGGGCTGTATGGGGTCTCATCGGATGTAGGCAAATGCAGATTAAGTAAAATAAAACATATACGCCCAACTATTTGAGGGTTGTTTATTGAAGAGGAGCAGATGGACCTGTCTGCAGGTATTCTCTTGATTTTATATAGGAAGAAAAACTCTCACATTGGATTATACATTTTTGAACCAAGTAATAATAAAATATTCATTATTTTATAAAAAAGTTTTCCTATAAATCTAGACATGATTTATTTTATGCATCTAAATGGTATATTGTTAATCTAGATGGTCCAATAAATTAAAAATAATGTTGGGGACCGAATAATGAATATTTTATTCTGGATGGTATATTGGCGTTCGAATAGAGAGAAAAAACATTAAAAATAATATTTGGAGAATCAACAGTTCTTCAAAAGTTTGAAGAAGCATTGTTTATAGCTATGTAAAAATTTAGATATGCATAAGTCAATACAGATGAATTTAAAGACATATTATTTAAATTTAAAGATAAAAATAAAGATGAATAAGCCATTGCTAGTGCTCTGAGAGAGGTTCCATAATGCCTTCTTTGGGCTGCAGAATACTACCGATATACTTAGAATCGGCAGCGATACGACCCGGAAAATGTTTGACAAGTTCTACAATGCTTTGTCCTATGCGAGGGTTTACTTTTATTTTTTATTTTTGGTTGGGTAAACATATTAAAATTTGGAAACAAACAAAGAATACCTAGCTGTTGCTAACTCAAAACTCTCGAGTTTCGTTGGGAAATAAGATGTTGTGCTGTCAAAGGCTGAAAAGTAAGGCCTGCATTAGAGGACTTTTGCAGTTGGTCGTGGCGAAGGATTCCACAATAATTATATGTGCGCGCGCGCTCGCTTGTGGGGAAGTTATCCCATATGAATTTCTGCTCAAGAATAATTTATAAACTGATATGACATAATGTGTTTCATCAACTATAAAGTTATTTTTATTATAAAATAGATCTAACAGATTACATGAAGTCATATCAATTTATAAGATTACTTTTATATAATCTCTTTGCGACTATAACAGTACTCTTTTCGTAATTATAATGCTGAGGAATTGAGTATTAAATGCCATTGTAAAATTTTGATTGGTTTGGAATGTATTTGAAGTTTTCATGTGACCAAGTCAAGCAGCAGCAAAGCGCCAAGTCTTGCCCCCAGCTGGCTATACATAAATTTCAATGCCAACCACATCGTGAAAAGAGGAGGTCAGCTGTAGGCCATTGTTGTTTCTCCATGGTTGTGAATCCAAGGCACACACAAAAGGAAGGGGCTTAATAGTATTCCCAAGGGCAATTGTATCATCTCCGACTGGATGACACAATACGGAGAGAGAGAGAGAGACACACTCACAACATTAAATACTCATATGGAGTCTACATTATCTGAAAAATCCAACACAGGCATGATTAAATCATTCAATTCGATCAAACAGTTGGAGAGGATCTAAAGGCATATTCCTAGAAAATTTTGATACTCGGAGAAACACTCAGCTCTAGCTTAACAAAGATGTAATAGGTTAAATGCCAACATCCAGATCTCCAGAGTTTTGATCTGTAAAAGTGAAAAAAATACCGATCATTTAATTTGAAGACAGTATTTAGAATTAAAGAGGATCTTGATCTAAGATGCAATTTTCTTTTAGTTTCATTAATTATCAGGATCAAAAAAGAAGTGCCATACATACATTGAAAAGCTTGTTGCAATGCCCCTATGGATTCACTCTTTGGAAGAGTTCTTAGTCCAATCGAATGGTACAATAATGGCAGCGGCAAAGAGAGGATGTGGGGGTCCAGGTGTTCTACAGATGTTTCAAACTTGGGCAAACAATGGATGGGGGGTGTCAACTTGCCCTTTGCAATAAAGGGATACCAAGCACAGCAAGATAACCTTAGCTCAAGTTATATGGGCCCTAAAATACTCTTATGTGAGATAAATGGGTGGATGAGAAGGTGCAATTCAGGCATTATTTCGATTCCTTAAATCAAGATCCACCAGTTTTAGAGGAGCAGACAATGGCTCATTTTTTTTGGGTCACACTTGCTGGAAACCATCAAGCATGTGGGGTCAGGAGAATACTACCATTGTCAGGTGGGGAGTTTGTTGAAGGACAGATATAGACCATCTGCCACTTGAATCAATTTATGCAAGTGCATTTACATGGTTATATATATATATATGTAAAGGAATAGAGCCATCGAAACCCATGAATGACTAGTAAATGGCAAGGATTTCACATAAAATATTAGCTAGCAACATTTTCCCAGCCAAACCTAGCAAAAAATCACAGCTACCGAATCAATATATTAACCTACAATGACTAGTCAAAAAAATCATATCAACCAACAATGGATACACAGAAGCTGGAATCTACAGCTGAATATGTTTGGAGCAACATTCTGATGTGATGTGCTTCTAGAGGGTTCAAAATTCGAACAGCAAAGAAATAAGGATTCAAACAGAAACTTTCACATTGACTTGCTGATTTTTTTTTTTTTATTGGCACTGGTTTTTTGAGAACAAAGTCCCGACTAATCCAGAGGGTGCACAGGCCCTTGGCAAGGAGTTTCCTGCAAATGCACCTTGGGTAATTCAATGGGAAGTTCTCCCAATTTGATGAACCCTAGAAATTGATTGAACCTTAGACCTAGAGGGAGCATACCACCAAGACCAAGACCTTAAACCACTTGAGCCAACTCCTAGGGGTTTATGTCACGTTAAGTTTCCCACTCCATCTTGATTAGCTCTTAGTTGAGCAGATGATTATCCCCGAGCTTCACAAATTGGGTACTTGTATTGACTGTCTTCCTTCTTGTTTTCTACCACCCTTCCGAAACTATTTACTAAAATTGTAGTTTTGTTTCTTCCGACAAGGTCTTATATAAATAAAATGAGAACATTTGAGAAGAGGAAAATTAAGTTCTAAAAATTGATGAATAATTTTCCTTCCTCTTGACTTGTCCAAAACATGCCCAACTGCAATTTTCAGAGATCTTCAGAAAACTTTCGAAAAACAGAACATAGGAAAACGTCTTCAAGAATGAAGCAATTTTTTTTTCACAAGTAAGAACGAAGTAATTAAAATATCAAATGTTCATCGTCTCTTGTGCCATCCAAAGGCCATATAAAGCAACATGAAAAACCAGTTCCATATAGGGAAACTTCCTAGGGTGCGGTGCACGGGACCAGGGTTTACTCTGCAGGGGTGAGTCCGAAGGGCCCTGCCTTGGAGAGGTTCCCCGACATTTTAAAAAAAAAAATCTTTAAATTTTCTTAAGGATGGACAAGATGTCTGTCCATGTTTTGGGTGAATAGTGATGTGATGATTCCATAAGCCAGCTCCTTAAAGAAAAGGCACGAAAAATTAGTTTATCTGCCACGAGTGAAATTCTTCTGTAGGACTACGTGACCAAAATTTTACACAACAAAGGTAGCCATAACTGCTAAGAAGTGTCCATTATGATGATCGTTAACTACTTAACATAAAAAGTGGGGTGCATACCAATTAGGTGAGCCTTGCATATAGCCACAAACTAAACCTAGATGGTCTTCCTCTCTAGTGGAGCCCTTGACTTGAGCCAGATTACTTCTTTGTTGATCAAACGTTAATTTTGTTGCACATGACAAAGCCCTCATAACTACTCTCTCATGTATTTTCCTCAGGGCCATCTTTAACTTTTCTTAAGTGCCACATCACAGATTCTATCCTTCACACCTTAGCACTCATAAATTAATCAATTTAAGCTTGTATTCCATAAATTGCTAATTAGTATCAATGTCCAAATATCTCCTACTTCCGAAAAAATACAGAATTAATCTGTATTTAAGTTTTTCGCCTGGCTCGGATCATACACCAGATATCCCATTCAATTATCAGGAAGAAGAAGAAAGACCTAATACATTGAACTATGTTTCTGTGAACATCCCATCTTACACAATAATAAGCTTGTCGCTTATTCAACAGCACAAATACACTTAGAAGAATTGCAATAACAAAATTTTAATGTAAAAACACAAACATGCCAACACAGCAAGTACACAGTCAAGTAGCTCCTATGGCCAGAAGGTTGCTTCAACGCAAATGGTGATTCATGGCAATAAAATACATGAACACGTACAAAAACTAAAATCTATTACACATGTACATAAATTATTACAGTATATAGCATCCGTTTTTTTTTTTTTTTTTTTTT
>QEOT01000511.1:2078-19712 GCA_003123785.1 Pterocarya stenoptera
AGTTTCTTTGTATTCTTCTACTATTCTTTTAATTTGTCTCTCTGTGGAATCGACACCCCAAAGCTTTGCTACAACTACCGCGTTATTCTTTGGGCGTAATCAAGTGCCATGTGGCATGTGAGCAATGCATTATGAATCTAGACTTGATAATGGGTTAAGGGAGAGGGAGTAGTGTAGGAAAATGCCAAAAGGATGGCTTACACGCCTGTCTTAGAAGAGTTGCCACTTGTTATTGAGTAAGAAACTTTCTAGATGGACCAAGGGACAAAAGGAACTTAGAGGAGACCAAAGGATTTTCAGCTAGATCTTTTTATCTTGCCCAATTCGAGTTCCAAAGATGATGTCTTAGAAAAAGAAGCTTAGGGAAGTGAAAAGGGGATTTTTCTAGGAGTTTTGCGTGGAAAACCGAATGGAGGTTATGGGATTTCAAAATTTAGATAGATAATGCCAAGTGTCAAGCATGCATGGAGTTTCTAGAAGGGTATGTGAAGAGACATTTGGATAAAAGGAGAAGAATGCCCTTGAAATTTAGTCTAGCACACTTCCAAGTACTATGTTTCTTTGCCACTTGTCACCTAGGCTAAAATTGGACCAATAGAACATGAAAGGTCACCTAAGGAATGAGTGTTGGAAGATGAAACATCATCTTAGGAAAGGGAGAAGAAGGTGGACGGCAAGACCATGGCATGAGTCTTTTGCCACTTGTCATCCATGCAAAAGGTTGCTTGCTTGGGAAAATGGAGAGCCACATTATATTTTACTATGTTACCCTAAGAAGAAACACCCAATTGTTGAAGAAAGGAAAGGCATAAAGGGAAGACTAGACGATTTCGGCCAAGGGAAGAGAGCCTACATGCCAACCCCCACAAAGTGCACCTTCCCAATGCAATCTACATAGGGAATTCCAAGGGGTGTTTCAGCAAAGTGAAAGGGGAAAGAAGAAGCCATGCCACTTGTCTTACATGCATCGGATTGCAATGAGGAAATGAGGAATTTTCTATAAGAGGGGAGGGAGGCCACATGCCAAAGGCTTCTTCTTTTGCACAATTCAAAATTTGCATACTCTTGCCCACTCCATACAATTCTCTCATACCTTCTTGAAGATTCTCTCACTTTCTTTTACTTTTTCTTCAGCCAAACAAGAAGATTTTCATATCTCAAGAGGAGATTCGGCACACTAAGTCTAGTCAAGGTAAGAGTTTGTTTTTCCTTCTAAGCTTCACACATACATCACTTCTTCAATCTGAAAATGAGACTCAAATCTTATTTGGACAATGTGAGGGATAGAACACTCACTTTTCTTGAGATTTCTTGAAGATGGTTTTAAGGTTCTTAAGAAACCTTTGATGCCGAATATAGAGGAGAATTTATTCACCATGATTTTCGGCCACTAGTCACATCTTTGGTTATTTTAGGGTTTGCTTTACTCTAAGAGAGAAATGAGGAAGTTTTTACTTCAAAAACCCTAGACGCCGAATAGGAAATGGACAAGTATTGCCCTAGAAATTCACACATACACTTTAGAACACGAAGTGAGGTTTTCAGTTGCTTTTCTAATATGGAATGCTCGGATTTGCAACTTGCTAATATTGTTATACGTGGATTTTTTTTTAAGTATACACTCAAGCTACTTTGATTAATACTTGTATATGATTGCTTTTATCTTTTCATTACCATGTTTGTTATTGTTTGATAAAACATGAATGTTTTTTTAATATGTTAATATAACTTCTTTTGAATCTATGGAAGGGGTTATATTTCTGAAATATGTGTTGAAAATGCCATGAAATACTCTTCGTATGTTTCGGTTTTTACTTGTTTAAGATTGATAATTTTTGCAATATGAAGTTTCGGCCATACCATGTCTTGAATGATTCGGATCTTAGTTAAATGCTATGTCTTCATGCTTTGTTTTAGATTTCTATGTTATATGCTTGAAGATTAGAACATGTTTAAGTAATAAATCTTATGATTTTTACCCCTATGTGTTTCGGCCTAAGCATATTCCCATGGTTTTATGAATGTGTTTGGATGTTTCATGTGTTTCATGAAATCATGCCATGAATTGAGCATGTTATGTTTAGTTATTTCATGCATGGCATTCCATATGTTACATGTCAAGTATAAGCACGTATATCGTAAGTTCCATGTCTCATGCATTTGGGAAAATAATATCAAAGAAAAATGGTTCTTTTTAAAGAAAAGAGTCAAATGTTTTATCACGACCCTAAGTGCTAGGGCGGGGATTGTCCTAGTGGAACTCCTTTTTCCACTCCGGGGTACATAAAAATGGAATGGTAAACCCTGGGTCATCGAAGAATAGTCGACGAGCCTTGAATGGATTTTTTTTAAAGAATGCCAGAGCGAGGAAGCACCTAACGCTAGTGCGTGCATAAGGCATGCAATTCGACGAAGTAAAGTCAAGTTATTATGATTCTCTATGTATCTCGAACTGTAGGGATTGTGGTTGAGTCCCGGCTGCGATTCCTGCCTACGGATTGATAATGGTACGATGACTAGCGGGAACACGCGGTGCAAGGAGGGGAGCCGTGTTATGTCCACCCTATGAAAAAGAATAAGAGCTCTTACGATAAGAATCACTCGATGTAAATCTTGTGATATGTTCTGTTAAGAAATGTTCTGATTAAGAATCAACATGAAAAGGAAAGTTAAAGAAAATTTTTTTGAAATTGTCAAAATCTTTGCACAAGTCTTTTGGAAATGGTTAAATGTATATGTCAAGTTTTTGTTTAAAGTCAGGTTCATGTTTCATGCATTCATTTCATGATGTACCTTTCATATACTTGCTTTAAATTAATGTATGTTGTGTGATTACTTGCTGAAATTTCTCAAAATCTCACTGTGCTAGTTTACACTACTATTCCCCAACCGGAATGGTAGAAGTTGTTACATGAATTGAGAACAACGCCTATGACTAAGAGGAAAAGAATGGCACCTCCTCCTCCAGAGAGGATTATGCCCAAGATGGCCAATAATCGGCTTGAGCCCTGTCTTTGGGAGCTTCTCGAGGCCATCGACCAGGAGATCACTGATATTTTGAATTCTATTGTGGAGTTCAGATGGCGTAACAACCGGGACCAAGATAAGGATTTAGAAAAGCGTGTGAAACCCAGATCACGATGAAGGAAAAAAAAAAATTTAGTCATTTTGAGAAAAGGAACTTATGGTTTTTAGGTCTCGACATTTGAGAAACAATATTTTGAAGGTCCTGTGTGTTTTGGGAGACAAAACTTTAATATTTGATATATTGGAATATTTTGTCTTATGCTATTATGCTATGGTCATGGACAATGTGTTAATGTTTTAATTTAGTTGGTACCATGTACTTTGCAATTGTTGTTTGCATTGCTTAGAATTTCTGACCTTTATTTATTTTTCCGCTACAACAATATTGCATACTGCTACTGTACTTAGGTGCATAGCATATTATCTATCATGTATGATGGGTACGTAGCCTTGTGTTACATGTCGCGGCATTTCAGTCTCCGTCCAATCCCAAGCGGGGGCTAGGGGCGCCACAAGACATCTGCTCAGCCTCGAGCTCGCACTATCATCTACCAGAAATAAAAGACCTTGATGCTCTGGAATCAAACAAAGCACACACCATGTACTGCTTCAATCTAACTTTACCTAAAGAGGTAACTATAATTACTCAAGACTCGCAATTACAAGCTATCTATCACTTAAGGCAAGGTTTGGAAATATTGCCAGTAATTACTCCTGCCTCTGCCTTTTCGTGACATAAACCTTGGGTTTTGCAGCGGCCTTGGGTTTTGCATAATAGCATAAACCTTGGCTTTTGCAGCGGCCTTGGGTTTAGCGCTTGGCGTTGATGCTCCTCCAGGTGTATTTCGCAGACAATCCTAGATCATATGGCCGGTCCAACCACATCTAAAACATGCTCCTGAAGCCTTACGACACTCTCCACTATTTCTTTTCCCACATCGACGACAAGGTGGTGGCGTGACAAGTTCTGCATTCCTGGCTACCATGCCCTTTCCTTTGCTCGGAGTTACAACGGCCTTTCGTTTCCCCGAACTACCTCCTGGTTAGTAAGGAAATCCTCTTTTCCTATCTGTTTGAACTTGTTCAATTAGTCACCGTTGCTCTGCCTCTGCTATCGAAGCTACATTGTCGCGCCCTCATCCCTCGTTCGGGATTGGACGGTGGCTGAAATGCTCAGACATGTAACACAAGGCTACATACCCCCTCGTACATGACGGATAATATGCTATGCACCTAAGTACACTAGCAATATGCAATATCGTTGCAGTGGAAAATAAATAAAGGTGGAAATTCTAAGCAACATAAACAGCAATTGCAAAGTACATGGTACCATATTATAAAACACTAGCACTTTGTCCATGACCAGAGCATTTTAGTATAAGATAAAATATCCCAAAATATCAAGTATTAAAGTTTTGCCTCCCAAAACACACGGGAGCTTCTCAAAAATATTGTTTCTCAAAAGTTGAGGCAAAAAAACTATAAGTTCTTTTCACTAAAATAACTAAGTTTCATTTTTCCTTCATTGTTAAAGTTCCATCAGGAGCCAAGCACCAAAGGACTCCATGAGACTTATGTCCTACGGGTGGAGAAGACTCTAATTCCTTAGCTATTGTCTTCGGGTCAGGTGAGGGCTTCGATGATTGCCCAAGATAAGTGGACATCCAGTTTACTAGTCTATCGAACCTCAAAAAGCCGGAACGAGCCTATATAGAATACTCGTCCCCCGTTGTGGAGTCATCAATATTCATGATTCTTAAGAATCCGAGTTACCTGTAATAACTTCTACCATTCCGGTTTGGGGAATAGTAGTGTAAACTACCACAATGAGATTTTGAGAAATCTTAGCAAGTAATCACACAACATACAATAGTTAAAGCAAAAATATAAGAGGTACATCATAAAATGTGTGTATAGACATGTACTTGACTTAAACAGAACTTGACATATGCTTTTGACCATTTTCAACAGACTTGTACAGAGACATTGACATTTTCAAAACGTTTCTTAGCTTTCCTTTTTCATGTTGATTCTTAATCAAAACTTTTCTTAACAAAACATATCACAAGATTTTCATTGTGTGATCCTTATCACATGAGCTCTTATTCTTATTCATGGGGTGGACACAACATGGCTCCCCTCCTTGTATCACGTGTTCCCACTAGTCATCATACCATTAACGATCTATAGGCAGGAATCACAAGCAGGACTCTACCATCATCCCTGCTTACCACCATCCCTACAGTTCGAGATACACAGAGAATCGTAATAACTTAACCTTTCTTCGTCGAATTACATGCCTTATGCACCCACTAGCATTAGGTGCTTCCTTGCTCCAGCATTCTTTGAAAAGAATCCATTTGTGGCTCGTCGACTATTCTTCATCGACCCAGGGTTTACCACTCCATTCTTAAACACTCCAGAATGGACAGAGGAATTCCACTAGGACAATCCCCCATCCTAACACTTGGAGTCATAATAAAACATTTGAGTCTTTTCTTTAAAAAGAACCACTCTCTTTGGAAAACATTTCCCAAATGAATGAGACTTGAAACTTAAGAAATACATACTTACACTATTCATATGTGACATATGTAATGTCATGCATGAAATAACCAAGCATAACATATTCTATTCATAGCATGATTACATGGAACACATGAAACCATGGGAACATGCTTAGGCCAAAACACTTTGGGGTAAAAATCATGAGATTCATCTCTTAAACATGTTCCAATCTTCAAGCATATAATTTAGAAATCATAGCATAATAAAACAAAGCATGATATCTTAGCATTTGACTAAGGTCTGAAACATTCAACACATAGTATGGCCGAAACATCATAATACATAGTCCATCATTCTTGAACATGTGAAAACTGAAGTATATACAAGTATTTCATGGCATTTTCATTACAAATCTCAAATATATAATTCCTTCCATAGATTCATACAAGATCATATTAACATATTCAAACAAATAATTAAAAAATAGCAAACAAAGCAAACATGGCAATGAAAAGATTTACACAATCATATACAGGTATTAACCAAGAGTAGGTTGAGTATATACTTACAAAAAGCCACGCATAGAAATATTAGCAAGCTGTAAATCCAAAAATTCTATATTAGAAAAGTAACTAAAAACCTCATTTCGTGTTCTTGAGTGTATATGTAGATTTCTAGGGCAATACCTGTCTACATCCATTCGGCTTCTAGGGTTTTTGGGGTAACAACTTCTTCATTTCACTCTTAAAGTACAACAAAATCCTAAAATAACCAAAGATACAAGTAGTGGCTGAAACACATGAAGGATAAACTTTTCTCTCTTAAGAACCTTAAGTCATTTTCAAGAAATCACAAGAAAGTGTAGGTGTTCTATCTTTCTCATTATCCAAATGAGATTTGAATCTCATTTTCAGGTTGAGCAAGTGATGTGTGTGTGAAACTTAGAAGGAAAAACCGATTCTTACCTTGACTAGACTTAGTGTGCCAAAATCTCCTCTTGAGATAAGAAAAACCTCTTGTTTGGTTGAGGAGAAAGTATAAGATAGTGAGAGAGTCTTCAAGAAGATTTGAGAGAGTTAGGTGGAGAGAATGAGAGCATACAAAAACTGAAATTGACAAAAAGGAAAAGCCCTTGGGCGCGTGGTCTTCCGCCCCTTTTATAGAAAACTCCTCATTCCATCATTGGTGGTTGAAATCTAATTCATGCAAGACAAGAGGCAAAGATTTCCTTCCTCTTTTCTCTTTGGCCGAAAATACCTCTTGGGATTCTTCATTTAGATTGCATTGGGAATGTGCATTTTTGGGGTTAGCATGTAGGGCTCCCTTCCCTTGGCCAAATTCCTCTTCTCTTCCCTTTATGCCTTATTTTCTTCAAACAATTGAATGTTTCTTTTAAGTGTAACATGGTAAAATGTTAAATGACTCTTCATTTTCCCAACCAAGTAACATTTGGCATGGATGACAAGTGGCATTAGATATGTGCCATGGCTTAGCCGTCTACCTCCTACTTCTCTTCCTAAGATGATGCTTCATCTTCATAAGCTCCTTCCCTAGGTAACTTTTCATATTCTATTGGTCCAAATTAGCTTAGGTGACAAGTGGCAAAGGAACATAGTGTTTGGGAGTGTGCTAGCCGAATTCCTAAGGGTATTCTTGTCCTCTAATACAAATGTCTCTTCACATATACTTCTAGAAGTTCCATGCATGTTTGACACTTAGCAAAATCTAACTAAAATGCGAAACCCCATAAGCCTCCTTTCAGTTTCCCATGCAAATCTCCTAGAAAAGCTCCATTTCACTTCCCTAAGCTTCCCTTCCCAAGATATCTTCCTTGGAACTCAAATTTGGGCATAACAAAAGGTCTAAACATGTAGGAAATGATCTAGCCGAAAATTCCCTTAGTCTTCTCTAGGTTCCTTTTGTCCCTTGATTCATCTAGAAGGTTTCTTACATAGTGACAAGTGGCATTTTTTTCTAGGGTAGGTGTGTAGGCCATTTCTTAGTGTTTTCCTACACTTCTATTTCCCCTTTAGCCCATTATCAGGTCTAGATTCATAATACATTAGTTACATGCCACATGGCACTTGTGACTAAAAATCTAGGCCATTGGCCTAAAGCCAATGGGCCTAAGTTCCTAAACAAAGTCAAATCTCACTTAGCATTCTAAGGTTAGTCCTCTTTCATGCTCAAATTATCATTCAAGAATTCTCAGGCTTTCTAAAATAACTAGAGCTCCCAAAGAAGTCACGACTACTAATCATAAACTCTATGGGCCATGCTTACGCAAAGTTTGGGTCATCACATATATTGACTAATTCTTGGAAGTTTTCTATCCGTAGACATGCTAACGTCTACGGTCACGATTCATTAACGTCTTGCATGAACGTTTGTGTGATATTTCTTACTATTCATTGAGTTTGCATATAATTGGAATGGTCATTTTGGTGCAATGAAGACTTTAGATGTGTTGTATAAACATTTGTAGGGGTATCATTTGCCATTCATTGACATGTTGCATAAACGTATGTGGAAGTATTATTTGTCAATCATTAACATCTTGCATGAACGTTTGCCATTCATTGAGTTTGTATATAGTTGGAGTGGTAATTTTGGTATAAGGAAGACTTTAGATATGTTTCGTGAACATTAGTTGGAGTATTGTTCGCCATTCATTGAGTTTACATATAATTTGAGTGTTCATGATACTAATAAGTTTTCACATTTTGAGATTGTTTATAGACTTAATCCATTTACTCCTTTAGATTTATTGTTGTTACTTATTGATGACAGGAGTAACTTGGATGGACATTTCAAATTTCTTAAAAAAATTAAGAAAAATTTATATCAAGTAGATCTTCCAGGTAAGTATCATGTTTATGCTATTTTTAATGTTACTAACATTTTCCCCTTTGATCCAAGTGGAGATTCGAGGTCGAATCCTTTTGAGGAGAAGGGGAATGATGGGAACCATGGTGGACCCAGTCTTAAAGATCGTTTGCAAGTTAGATGGGCCAATTACAAGCTCAAGAGCCAAGAAGATGAAGGAGGCAATGCAAGGATTGGTGCAATCTACTTGGTATGAGTCTAGCAAGAGCCCAACATTCAAGATGGACTTGAATGAAGAAGATCTAATTTTGATTCATTTGATACAAGCAGTGGAAAAGATGACTTAGACTATTTGGGCCTATTGTTATTGATGGATTTTAATTTGTTAAAATATTTATTTTATTAGTTTAGAATAAGTGGGCTTGAGGATATTTGACCCACATATGTCTGATTTTTTTTAACTATGGTTTTGGGAAGGCCTTGTATTTTGGCCAAGGTCTTATTTGGAATGTTACAATTTTAGGAACTAGAGTTTTTGAAGAAAGGTACCGTAGCGATTACTATAGCTGGTACTGTTCACACGGCACTGTTCATCTGAGCGTCTTTTTGAAAGCAAGGGTTTATTTTGGGCTAAGGTTTCAATTAGGTTTTGTTTTAAATACTCTTTGTAGCCTCATTTTAATCAGTTTTATAAAATTTTATTGAATTTTCACTGTGAGTTGAGTTTACTCCTCTTGTTCTTGATTGAACTTTTGAACTTATCAAAGGTAAATCACAACCTTTGTGGCGTTCCTCCCTGTAATCTGGGTTCTTGAGATGGGTTCTTCAACGGGTCTAAATTTTAATATAATCTAGGTTCTTGAAACGAGTTCTCTTCAGGTCTAAATTCTTCATCCATTGACTTGATTTGACTTTCTTGGGTGAGTTTTCAATTTGATTGTGGGTTCAAGGGATTCCTTTCCTGTAGATTCATATCACGTAGACATGCTACTTGGATTGGAGACGAGGTTGCAAACCATCCTAGAACGTTCTAGCTTGCATTCTCTAGGTACTAATCAAGTGAGGTGCGATGTAACGCCCCAATCCCGGAGGGGTCAGAGAGTTACTCCCTATAACTTAAAACTCACATTTCATCAATATATATATAGACTTCAAAATATAAAGTCATCAGAATACTACAAAATCTTTTAATAAAATCTGTCAATTCTTAGAAATCTTCTCACCCATGCTCCATAATCCTGATCCTTAGCTGAACTATTCAAAATCATCTAAAAAATATTTGGAGATAAGGGATGAGTTATCAACAACTCAGTAAGCAAAGAACATATACTTGTGCAAACATGAGCATTTACAGAGTTCAGAATGTAGAACAACATACTTTTACCTTCAAAATGAAGAATCAGAACATGTTATCAAAAATATCAAAGCGAAAGTTTCAGAAAAATATTCTTATTCAAAGTCTTTTGGCATAGAATAACTGACCACCATCATACCAGAACATTATATCACATCAAAGGCCATGTTTAACCCCTGTGGTAGGGTTGTGCAAACCCCGATAGCTAACGGAGCAAAAATAAAATGTAAATCTTCCCCTTATTTATTCTCAAAGCCCCGAGTATGCTTACAGGAAAGATCACCAGAAAAACTACTGTGTTTCCAAAGTGGGTGCACCAGAAACAAAACAGTCGGTACCAAACCAAACAGAAGCCACTATTAGCACTCGTGGTAGGTCAAACAGATCATCATTCACAAACCAAATCCAGATTCAAAATGTCTTGCCAAACCTCACCATTTCCATAAAACGAGCAGCATACTAATCGACCGTCATATTCCCTTAGGTCAAACTTGCGAACTCCAAAGCTTTTTGCTGCTTGGCCATTTCTGGAAAGAAACCATTATCAAACTCGGTCTTAATCAATCCCAGCTAAGTGCAGTCAAATTTCCCAATTCTCGGGCCAAAAGCTGTCGTTTAGTACCCAATCAAATTCCAGCTTCTCCTTGTAGTATGTGACCCGTGTACTGGACCTTTTGCTCTTCAGTGCATCTGCTAACCTCAAAAGTTCTTTCTAGATCCATAAGCCATTTGTTATCCTTCATAGGTCCTTCCGTTCCAACAAAATTCAGGTATCTATATACCATGAACTTCTCATAAGTACATCTTGGTTCTACTCTGGGCGGTACTTGTCTAGCATTCTGTCCTTGTTCCAATTGATTATGCACGACCTTAGATATCTGGCGAATAACTTCTGCTATAGCCTGTCCCCCTTCCAGTGGAGGATTTCCAGTCTCCTGATCCCCACCTCTCGGAGATGTATTCTCGTGTCAATTTCGTACCATGATTTCCTTCTCTTGAAAATGGAGAAAACCAGAGTGGGTTTGTCCCTTCCTTAGAGAAGGATAACCTTTCTTCTCTTGAACTCACGATCTTACGGGTGTCTCTTCTTCTTCCTCTAGATTCAAGCCTATAGCTATAAGATCCAAGCCTACAACTACAGATCTCAAACCTGCTTAAAGGTACCATGCATTCCTAGGACAAGGTGTGAGTTTACCCAGAGATGTAATTGCTCTGATACCATGCTCTGTGGTGCCCTCAGCCCCCTCTTGGGATTGGACGGTAACTGAAACGCTGGGATATGTAACACAAGGCACACCCCTCGTACATGACAGATAATATGCTATGCACCTAAGTACACTAGCAGTATGCAATAACATAGCAGCGGAAAAATAGTAAAAGCTGGATATTCTAAGGAACGTGACAAGCAATTGCAAAGCATATGACACCGTACTAATAAAATATCTCCACATTGTCCATAACCATAAACATGTATTATAAGTATGGCATCCCAAAAGCATAGAGTAAAGTTTAATCTCCCAAAAGACGGGACCTCCTCAAAATATTGTTCCTCAAAAAGCTGAGATCTAAACCATAAGTTCTCTCTTTCTTTTTTTCTTTTTCTTCTTCACAAAATAACTAGGTTCCCGTTCTCTTCATGAGGGCTCGAGCTTCACGCACTTCTCTAGAGTCCTATCTTTGTCCTAATTGTTATGTCGTCTAAATTCTGCAATAAATTTAAGTATTCTGGAGAATTCCCGCCTCGAGTTGCTCCAGGATGGAGGGATCAAGCCGACTTGTAACCATCTTAGGCCCAATCCTCTCCAGAGGATGAGGTGTCGTTCTCTTCCTCTTGGTCATGGGTGTCGTCTTCTACACCTTTAACAATTTTTACCATTCCAGTTAGGGAATGGTAGTGGTAACTACCACAATAAGATTTCGAGAAATCTCAACAAGTAATCACACAGCACACAATAGTTAACGCAAGCTTATGCAAACCAAGGAGATGGACATGCTAATATTACATGTGGGAATGGAGCTAAATTTGCACAAGACCCTTTATCACTTCCTAGTGGCGCAATTACAAGACTTAGAGCCAAACGTTTCAAGGAAGCACTAAATGGGCTAATCCAAGAGAATTGGGCTGATTCTAAAAAGATTAAGATGGGCTCAAAAAATAATCAAGACTTAGTCCATGTCATCAAAATAATTGAAGAGGTTAATTAGCATGAACTTCTGGAGCCACTAAGCCCAATAATTCCAAAGACCAACTCATCAAGCAGCCTATTGTCCAGCATGATTTTTGAAATGTTGTTCTGGGAAGATTCTGGATGAATTAGCCTGGAATTTATATCTCATTGGAAAGCCTCATGTCTCTAGTTTCCAACGCATCAAACGGTGTGCAATTAGGAGTCTTCTAGAGGAAGTTAGAGAGATTTTACTGAAGGGTGTGCAAGGCTGGCGGGATTTCGCGAATTTTCAGATTCACTTGTCTTTTGGAATTCTCCAGGCAATAGTTTTTTGAAATTCTCATGTCTTTTGAAATTACCCATGCTTGGAGGGTTGTTCCAAGTATATATAGGGGCATTTAGAATTTGAATAGATAGATTATGTCTTTTTCATAAAATTATCATTGTGAGGTCTTGTGTTCCTCTTAGTTCTTAGAAGAACTCTTGAACTTATCAAGTTATTTTGTGGCGTTCAAACAACCAAACTTATCACCTTGATTCCTGAGAGATTCTTAGGTTTTCTTGGTGTGGTGTTTCTATCCTTCGCAGACGGGTCAATGCTCAACCAATCTTATCTACATGATCTTGGGGTTTTAAACCATTATTGTTATCGGGTTTCATCACAATTTGTTGGTGGAGTTCATATCATTTGGTATCAAGAGCTTTGGTTCTAAGATAAGTTTGTCTATCTTTTATTTTAGTTTTTATTTCCTATTCCTTGCTGAATTGAAAAAAAAAAAAGAAAATTCGTCAAAAGAGAAAAAATAAAAAATCGTTGTTTCTCACCTTATTCAAGTTATTGACCTTTTGATGAGTTTCGGTTGTTTCTCATTTTTGAATTGCTGCTGGATTATTTTGATTTAGTTTCTTGAAAGTCGATTAAGAACTAAAGAGACCATAAGAGGGTAAAAGCCGTTTAGAGTGAAAACACGAGTGCAAGTGTATCAATTCTTGAGTAAAACACGTGAGGGAGTGCTTGTGAGGATTCTAACCTTATTTTGCAGATTTTAAACATGTCCAATAATCAAGAAGAAGACACAACCAAAGAATTTCGACAACCTGTAATTCTGAACCTCCAAATGCAAGCATTGTTAGGGGAGATGAGGCATATGTTGAGAGTTGAATTAGAACCTATTCACGAGAGGTTGGATAGGGTAGAAGCAGAAACTCCTGGGGGACAGCAACAAGATATCCCCAATAGGCCGCAAGGTGGGCGTGTTCCGTGGCAGAATGTTGAGGAAGCGGGGGAGTTTGATGAGCCATATTTGAACCAGGGCAGATTTGAGCGTGGGTATGGGAATAGAGAAGCTAGGATGGGTAGGCCTAGGAGGGATAATGATTTAGGAAACATAAAAATTAAAATCCCATCTTTTCAAGATAAAAATGATCCTGAAGCTTATTTGGAGTGGGAAACTAAAATGGAGATGGTGTTTGATTGTCACAACTACTCAGAGATAAAGAAGGTTAAGTTGGCTGCAATTGAATTCACCGATTATGCCATTGTTTGGTGGGATCAATTGTTGATTAATAGGAGGAGAATAGAGAGCCACCCGTGGACACTTGGGAGGAGATGTTTCAAAAGTTGTAGAGGTTAATCCAAGGTTCCAAGAGTGTGGATGAGTATTACAAGGAGATGGAGGTAGCTATGATCGGGCTAATGTAGAAGAGGACCGGGGCGCCACCATGGCTAGGTTTTTGCATGGTTTAAATCGTGAGATTGCGGATTTAGTCAAGATGCATCACTATGTTGAGTTGACGGATATGGTGCATCAAGTCATAAAGGTGGAGGAACAATTCAAACGAAAGGGATTGGCTAGGAGGGGACAACCTATGGCTACCACTAGCCCATGGAAGATAGCTCCGAAAAGGGACAACCAGCTACAAAATAAGCCAAAATTTGAACCCTCTAAGAATGCTAAACCAACGACCGCTACTACTTTAGTAATACAAAAGCTTCAAATTCTAAAACACGTGATGTTAAGTGTTTTAAATGTCAGGGGCGAGGACACATAGCTAGCCAGTGTGTAAACAAAAGGGTGATGGTGATAAACGCCCAATGAAAGAGCTTGAGTCGGAGAATGAGGAAGAAGTAGATGATGATGACATGCCATCTTTGGAGGATGCCGATGATGAGCAAACTGCTGTGGTTGGAGATTTATTGGTAGCAAGGCAAGTTCTCAATGTGCAGGTTAAGGAAGAAGAAAGTAACCAGAGGGAGAACTTGCTTCATACTCAATGCTTTGTAAATAACAAAGTTTGCAATGTCATTATCGATGGAGGGAGTTGCACAAATGTAGCCAGTACTTATTTGGTGGAGAAATTGGCTTTAACCACCTTGAAACATCCTCAACCTCACCAGCTTCAGTGGCTAAATGAATGTGGCAAAATCAAGATGACAAGGCAAGTGCTGGTGGCATTATCCATTGACAAATATGAGGATGAGGTGCTTTGTGATGTGGTTCCTATGCATGCGTGCCATTTATTGTTGGGAAAAGCATGGCAGTATGATCTGAGGGTTATGCATGATGAATTCACAAATAGGTATTCTTTCACTCATAAAAGGCAACCTATTACTCTTGTGCCATTGACTCCAAAACAGGTTAGGGAGGACCAAGTGAAGAAGTTACAAAGATCAAATGAAAAAAAGAAAGAAAAAGAAATGAAGGCCGAAATTGAAAAAAAAAAAGAGTTTCAAAAAAAAGAAAGAGAGAAAAACATTGATCAAAGTGAAAAAGAAAGAGAGGATTTCGGCCATAGTGAGAGCAAGAGAGGAAAATTTCAATTACATTGCAAAAAAAAAGTGAGATCAAGAGAGCATTATTTTCACACCAGCCCCTTATTGTACTCATGTACAAGGAGGCTTTTTTATGTACTAATGATCTCGTCGGTGCTTTGCTGAGCAATATTGTTTCTCTTTTGTAGGAGTTTGAAGATGTCCTTCCTGAAGAGGTACCTTATGGATTACCTCCAATCCAAGGGATTGAACATCAAATTGATTTCATACCTGGTGCATCAATTCTAAATTGACCTGCTTATAGGAGTAATCCTAAGGAGACAAAAGAACTTCAGAGGCAAGTAGGTGAATTATTGGAGAAGGGGTATGTGAGTGAAAGCATGAGTCCTTGTGCGGTTCTGGTGCTATTAGTTCCTAAGAAAGATGGAATATGGAGGATGTGTATTGATTACCGAGCCATCAACAATATAACGGTAAAGTATCGTCATCCCATTCCTAAATTAGATGATATGTTGGATGAATTGCATGGTTTTTGTGTCTTTACAAAAATTGATCTTAAGAGTGGATATCATCAGATTAGGATGAAGGAATGTGATGAATGGAAAACTGTCTTTAAGACTAAATATGGTTTGTATGAATGGTTAGTGATGCCTTACGGTTTAACTAATGCTCCAAGCACATTTATATGTTTGATGAACCATGTTTTGCGTGCATTTATTGGCAGATTTGTAGTTGTCTATTTTGATGACATCCTAATTTATAGCAAAATCTTGGAAGAACATGTAATGCATTTGAAATCTGTTTTGGAAATTCTAAGGAAAGAAAAATTGTTTGCTAACCTCAAGAAGTGCACCCTTTGCATGGATAAGCTTGTGTTTCTTGGTTTTGTTGTTAGTAAGAGAGGAATTAAAAGGAGGACTAAACAATATGTCCATCAAGCCAACAAGGGACGCAAGAAAGTAGTGTTTGAACCAAGAGATTGGGTTTGGCTGCATTTAAGGAAGGAACGTTTCCCAGAGAAACGGCGTTCAAAACTCCTACCTTGGGGTGATGGACCATTTCAAGTAGTGGAACGCATCAATGATAATAATGCCTACAAGCTTGACTTACCAGGTGAGTATGGTGTTAGTGCAAGCTTTAATGTTGCTAATTTGTCTCCTTTTGATGTAGGTGATGATTTGAGGACAAATCCTTCCCAAGAGGGGTAGACTGATGCAAACCAAGGAACTGGACATGCTAATCATATATGTGGGAATGGAGCTGAAATTGCACAAGACCCTTTATCACTTCCTAGTAGCGCAGTTACAAGACTTAGAGCCAAACATTTCAAGGAATCACTAAATGGGCTAATCCAAGAGAATTGGGCTGATTCTAAAAAGATTAAGATGGGCTCAAACAATAATCAAGACTTAGTCCATGTCATCAAAACAATTGAAGAGGTTAATTAGCAGGAACTTCTGGAGCCACTAAGCCCAATAATTCCAAAGATCAACTCATCAAGCAGCCCATTGTCCAGCATGATTTTTGAAACTTCATTCTGGAAAGATTCTGGACAAATTAGCCTGTAAGTTATATCTCATTGGAAAGCCTCATGTCTCTAGTTTCCAACGCATCAAACGGTGTGCAATTTGGAGTCTTCTAGAGGAAGTTAGAGGGATTTTATTGAAGGGTGTTGATAGGAACCAAAATAGGCTTTGTCATAAAGATTCTTTGCAAGTTCCAGATGAACCAATTACAACAACAAGAGCAAAGACGATCAAAGAAGCAATGCAAGGATTGATGCAATCCACATGGGACGAGTCAAGCAAGAGCCCAATAGTCAAAATGGGCTTGAAGGATGAAGATCCAATTTTGATTCATTTGATACAAGCTATGGAAGAGGGCAATAATATGACTTAAAGGCTTTGGGCACTTGAAGGATTTCAAATTGTTTAAATCATTTGAATGAATTATTTTATTAGTTTAGAATAATTGGGCTTTATGATGTTTAGCTCACATATGTCTTATTTTTATGAATTAGGATTTTTGGGAAGGCCTTGTATTTTGGCCAAGGGTTTATTTGGAAAGTTGCAATTTTAGGAACTAGGGTTTTGGAGAGAGGTACTGTAGCACGGCACTGTTCACGTCCGAACCACTGTAATGCCGCACTGTTCACTGTAGCCGAAACACTGTTCATGCGGCACTATTCATCTAGGGATATTTTTGGAACAAAGGGGTTTTATTTGGGCTAGGGTTTCAATTAGGTTTTCATTAAATACTCTTGTAGCCTCATTTTGAAGATTAGTTTATGAAATTTGATGATTTATTCATTGTGAGTTGAGTTTTACTCCTCTTGTTCTTAATTGAACTTTTAAACTTATCAAAGGTAAATCACAACCTTTGTGGCGTTCCATCTTCTAATCTGGGTTCTTGAGACGGGTTCTTCAACAGGTTTAGATTTTGATATAATCTAGGTTCTTGAAACGAGTTCTCTTCGGGTCTAGATTCTCCATCTATTGACTTGAGTTTGACTTTCTTGAGTGTGTTTTCAAATTGATTGTGGGTTCAAGGGATTCTCTTCCTACGGGTTCATATCATTTGGTATTCAGAGCTCGGTTTCCAATCAGGTCTATTTCTATCTTTTATTTCTTGCATCTTTAAATTTAATTCTAGGGCTTCATTGTTCTAGGGTTGCCAAAAAAAAGATATAAACAAAAAGTACGCTGCCAAAATTCTTAGGGTTTTGGGTTTGGCTGAAATTTGCATCTCCTAGGGTTTCAAAATTCTAGGGTTTCTTGCATCTCTAAGTTTGTCAATTGCTTGGAGTGTCGTTCCATTAATTCTCTTCTATTCATTGTCAATTCTTGTGTGTTTGAATTCAATTGCTTGATTTTCAATTGAATATTGCTGTTTGTGATTGAATTAGAGAAAAGAAAAGAAAAGAAAAGAAAGGAAAAGAAAAGAAAAGAAAAGAAAGGAAAAGAAACAGAAAAAAAAAA
>QEOT01000511.1:61232-84063 GCA_003123785.1 Pterocarya stenoptera
CTTTTCTTAAGCAAGTGAATATCTCTTCAAGGGTACCTTTGTAAAACATCTCATGCCTCTTCCTTTTCCCAACAAACAACCTTTGGCATGGGTGACAAGTGGCATGGGCGTGTGCCTTGTCCATTGCAGCCCATCACTTCTTCATCCTTTTGTTGCTTCATCTTCTATTGCTCATTCCCAAGATGACTCCTCATGTGCCATTGGTCTAGGGATAACCTAAGTGACAAGTGGCAAGTGAAAAGGTGCTTGGGAGTGTGGTAGCCGAAATCCATGGGGCATATTAGTCCTTTGACATGAGTCCCTTCATCTAATCTTCTAGAAGCTTAATGCATGTTTGACACTTGGCAAAAACTGACCAAATTCTAAATCCCTTGTGCCTCCCTTCAGTTTTCCATGCAGATTTTCTAAAAAAACTACATTTCTCTTCCTCAAGAATATCTACCTTGGAACTCAAAATTGGGCCAAAACAATGGATCTAGGCGTGTGGGAAATGTTTGGTCGAAAGTCCTTTAGTCTTCCTAGGTCCCTTTTGTCTTTTGATTCTTTTAGAAGGTTTCTAGCATATTGACAAGTGGCAAATCCTCTAGGGTAGGCGTGTAAGCCACCTCTTGTGTTTCCATACACTTCTTTCTCCCCCTTAACCCACTATCAAATCTAGATTCATAGTGTAACACTTGCATGACACATGGCACTAGTGACTCAGATTTAGGTCATGGACCTAAAGCCATTGGGCCTGGGTTCTATATAGGGCCAAAATTCACAAGGCATTTTAGGATTACTCCCCTCTTGGGCTCAAGTTGCTAATTAAAAGACTCTAAGGCTTTCCCAAAATAACTAAAGCTCCCAAAATGCCATGGCAACTAAGAATAAAATATATAGGCCATGCTTAGGCAAGCTTGGGTCATCAAAATCTGTTATATGTCTTTTGAAAAATGTCAAGTGCATAAGTCAAGTATCTGGTCATGTCATGTGTCAAGTACATCTTCACGCATGCATTCCACGGTTTGCAGCTTGTATGCTTATATTAACCATTATATGTTGTGTGCTTACTTGCTGTGATTTCTCAAAATCTTATTGTGATAGTTTCCACTACCATTCCCCAATCGGAATGGTAGAAATTGTGACAGGCATAGATGACGAAGCACAAGAGGACCAAGGTGCCCCCGACAAGCGAGGAGATGCCCAAGACTAACGAGACCTCATCTGAGCCCTCTCTTTTGGATAGAATTGAGAATGTCGACCGGCTTATTTTTGAGGCCTTGCAGCTCATTAAGGAGGCCAAGAGGCTGAAAAATAGAGACAAGGATCGCTTCCTAGAGAAGAGGAAGAAGCCGAGTTAAGAAGGACTTTCGAAGGAAAAAAAAATGGGATTAGCAGATCTTAGAAGCTTTTTGGACAAGGCTTAAGGTTTAAACTTTTGTGTAACAATATTTTGGTTGGTCCTGTGTTTTGGGAAAAAGAACATAACCTCTAATTGGATACTTTATGAAATGAAATCGTTTGATGATGGAAATGTTTGGGTTATGCATAGTTTATGGTACCATGTGCTAAGGCAATTGCTTTAGGCATTGCCTAGTTTCACACAAACCATTTATATTCCGCTGCATTATTTATTTATGGTACCATGTGCTACATGTTCCCGCATTTTAGTCACCGTCCAATCCCAAGTAGGGGCTAGGGGCGCCACAATCCTTCAACCCAAAAGCCTTGAAATGAAACAGATGTAATACAATGACAGGTTTTATTCCTATGGTGTTTTAATCTGAAGCATGCATGTTAGTTTATTGAAATATTAAGTTCTTGAATAAATTAATATAGGCAGATGCACCCAGAAACCAACTTCATTGACAAGTTGAGCAAACCATAACCCTACATCCCATGTGTTTGTTTAAATTGCTATTTAATTCGTTGTTGGTCTAGATTCTGATTCTCAAACTGTGAGTAAGATTTTTATTAAAGCTTTGAAAATTGAATATACGTTTTAGGGTTTTTATTCCCTGTTTAGTCAAATACTGATTTCGAAGCAACCCCCACTCATCATTTTTTTGTCAACCTGAGCCTTACATTAGACATCTTGTCTATTATCACTGCACTTATCTCATTTGCATATTTGCAAATCCATACATAACAGCCACTATTCATAAACCCACTTGCCCTCTTTGCTACTCTGTCTCCCCATATCTGCATGATTAAGCATGTTGAACTTGTTGTCCCTAAGGAAATGACCTTGGAATCTCTTCTTGTGTATTAATTCTGCTTTTATACTTGTAAGCATAATTTGGTGAGTATCAAGTTTTTGACGCCATTGTCGGAGACAACTAGTGAAACATAAATTTGTTTTCTTGCAAAAAAAAAAAGGAAGGGGGTTGCTAGATTCTGTGAACCTCTTCACAGATTGTGTGACATTTTCTTACTGTCTCCTACTGATTTTGTATATTGTTCTTCCTTTTCTGTTAACTACATTTTCTTTTCTTTTTCCCTTTTTGGGAGTGCATGTCTGTTTGGACCAGAGACCAAGCATCACGAGTAGTTAGGTCTAAATCATTTTCATCCATTGAGTCTGCATCTATATCTTTTGAGTCCTCATCTGAAAACCTAAATAACATGGAAGGGGATAAGCATCAAGATAGGAAAGTCATAAACCAAAATAGAACATTGAGAGAATACTTGCAACTTGTTAGAACTAGTCCCCCATCTTGCATTATTCAACCTCTAAATGCAAACAATTTCAATTTTAAATCTGGGATGATTCCCTTGATACCCCATTTTCATGGGATGGAATTTGAAAACCCTTATTTGCATATTAAAAAGTTTGAAGAAGTATGTTCTACATTCATGGATCGTACATCTACTGAGGAGGTCATAAGGTTGAAATTATTTCCTTTTTCCCTTAAAGATAAGGCTAAAACATGGCTAAATTCTTTAAGACCTAGATCCATTAGGACTTGGCAGGAGATGCAAACTAAATTTTTTTTAAAAAAAAATCCAATGCATAGGACCAATACCCTAAAAAGGCAGATTAAGAATTTTGGCCAAAAAGAAGTCAAGATCATAAGCATAGGAATCACTCGAGCGTCCAAAGTACTACCTCACAAGCTTGCAATCTTGCTGACATTAGATTAGCAACTTTGGAGGGGCAAAGTGGTATAAATGTGACCGACTTGATATAAGTCGAGGACAAGACACACATACCTCTAGGTCGTGGTAGTAATATAGGAATCACCCAAGCGAAAGACTCAACCCTCAAATGTGTCCAACTTTGCTCTCAATAGGTTTGTAAGTTCGGAAGTGTCGAGTGGCACAAATGTGATGGACTCCGTATAGGCCAAAGATGGGCAGTACATAGAGAGCAATACAACCTCGATCTACAATGGTATAAAAGGAGAAATGAAGACCCTGGAAGTGGATAAGAACCATTTCTCTTTTGTAACCCAAAAACCTCTTCTTCTCTAACTTTAGCACCAGAGAAGCCCGGCAGGGCTTCCCAACATGGTGTGCTTCGATTTGCAATTGTTTTGGATCACTAAGCCTCAAAGCGTTTCATGAACACGAATAAGTGTGTAAACGAACTAAGTTCGAGAGTGTACTGATCCGAGCTTTTTCGTTTAATCTTTTGTCAAGCATGCGTCGAGCTCGAACTAATTAATGAGTTATATTTCATGTTCACGAACAACTTGTTTATTATCCGAGCGAGTTCAAGCTCTTTCACGAGTTGAGTCATTTTGACAAAATAAACTATTTATATTATATCTTATAACGTTATTTACAAATGTTGATAAAAAGATTTAGACTTTTTGTCAATACGTTTATATAGTTTATATATAAATATATATTAGTATTTGTATGTACAATGATTTAAGCAACATGTTTAATTATTAATAACATTTTTTCTTCTTGTCTTTTTAAATATTAAGGATATTCCCATTATAAACATATATAATATTATAAAAATATTAAATAAAAAATTATTCAAGTTTACAGGAGCTTTTAATAACTTAATTTTACATAATTATTGTCCATATGAAATAGAGTTGTAAAATAATTGTACAAAAGTTGTAAGTTTGTCATTTTCAAATTAATAAATGACACCTTGTCCCTGAGGAATCCCAACCAATATTTATCAACAAGAACATACTCATACATATATGCATTTGTCTTAATACATAAAAGTATTTATCCATATAAACATACTTCATACATATTTACATTGTCTATACATATTCATATATCTATACATATCTAGTAATGAATATACATCTCAACTTGGCATATTTGGTCTTCAAAGCTATAATTGATTACACCAAGGAGAAGATAAATGAAGGTGGTGACTAGAGATCAAAACTGTGGCTGTTGAAATGGAAGATTGGATGATCTCGTTGTCTCCTAAGACTGTGTGACCTAATTTCTTTAGCAACACTTGACTGAAGAGTTGGAGGACCACACACAATGACACCAACATCAAGGCGGCCCCATTTCTCGGAAATATTCTCAAAAATCTCTGCAGTAATACAAACAATGGGAGCAAAAAACAAAAAATAAATAAATAAGCCTCTAGTTATGAATAAGAAGGTTAAACTTAATCATTAATTAAGATCCCGTAAGTCTTTTTGCATTCTTTTGTTATTTTACATTTTGAGAAGAAATTTTTACATGCCATACCTTTGAAGTCTGGTCGTGAACCATAGTAAGTTTGGGCTGAACTCGCTAGAGTGTTCTGACTTGAATCCTTGTGAGCTACATTTGAATTATGCTGCATTTTGCCAACCTTTAGCCTATCATCCTCCCCTTCCTCCCTGCTTGCATTTTTCCTTTCCCAAATATGCCATAAAGCTACCACAAGACCCCCAACGACAAAGACACTTGCAAGCATGCAAATTATGAAAAGAAGCCCTTTGTACCACCATGAAGATATGCTAAAAGGGTTTATGTAGAATATATCCACTAAACCCATTAAGATGACTAATCCTATTGTAGATGAAATAACATATAGTCCAGACCATATACAATTTCCTGTACCAACCAAAACAGACATGCTGCATCTATCTGACACACAGCAGAGAGGTGTGTTCATAGCCTTGTTAACTTCACCCTCTTCCTGCAGATAACAGCCATTAAAGGCCACAAAGTGAACAACAGAATCCTAGGTCATAGTACTAGAAGAAAATCACACAAGAAGGAGAAACTACAATGGCGAGATTTAAAAAAACCTACCAGAGGAGGTTCTGACTCTTGAGTGACATATATGTTTATCTCAAGATTTAGTCTATTTGAGAAGAATGGACAGATCGACTCCATGTCAATGGTAGAAACAAGAGAAAGCTCTTTCGATCTTTTCACAGCCCAAACAATCAAGATGTTCTGAAGTAGACAGCGTTTTCCTTCCCTTAAACTATGGAGAATATCACTCAAGACAGCCAGAAATGGTGAAATCCCAATGCCACCTGCTACCAAAATAAGGTTTTCATACCTACAGAATAAAAGGGTGAAGTCAGTTCATTAATAACAGACAATGAAATAAAGTTAAATTAGATATCTAGTAAAGTATAGTCGACTCTTTTGTGCATACATCAAGTGATAAGGTACTTCATGCCCATAGGGCCCCTCTACTGAAGCTGTCATCAGTGTTAGAGGCCGGAGATCATCCTTGTCTTCCTCGTTCTGCAGCTCAGCATCGGAACTATTTAAGATATTCCCTTTGAGCTTTGCGGTCCAATCCCCAAGAACTTTTATGAGAATGGAAAGATGATATTTACCATCCAGAGGACTAGATGAAACACTGTAAGGATGCCACTGCAGCCAAGATAATTCCCGAACTTGCAGGAAAATAAAACTGAGGGCATTGTACCGCAGACCTACATTGTCAAGCAGGATATGTGACACAATTATGGACATAACATACAAACAAGTAAACTATAAGTTAGTGAGAACCACTATTACTTGCAGGTTTTGAAAGGACCAATTCCACTGTTCCACACGGAAGGCACTTGGCTGAAATTATATCAACAGTCTTCCGTGACTGGCAGAATCTCAGAAAACGATCAAGTATAAACAGAAATATTCCTCCAGCAGATATGCTGAAAATGAAATCACCAACATGCAGAGCTAAAAAGATAACAAACACGATGTATAGTTGGTGGGTGTAGAAGAACAACTCAAACTGGTTCTTTCTCACTGGATGAAGTGACGTCATCCACATCATTAGACCAGCTAAAAGACTAATAACTCCTGCAAGATTGGCAACACCAATATCTTTCCACTCCAATATCTGCAAGAAACAATTGAAGTAGTTTTATCAGCTTCATATGTCCCTATCTATCTTTCCACCAAAGCCTTCTTAAATAAGTTCTATGAAACAAGACAAAGCAGACGGTTTAGGGTGTTGAGAAGGTCTACAAAGTAGATGGCTTTTTGTCAAATTTCTTCTTTACAGCCACTCAACTACTTACTCAGCCTCTAAATTAGCTTTTGAAGAAGCAGCTGAAGTCAGTACGACTGATTCTACCCATGTCAAAATGGCTTGAATAGCTAAGGTCTGAATTTAAGTGAACAGCATTAAATTAAAGTGCAACACATCAAACACATTTGTAGTAATACTATCATGTATCTATATGTTTAAGTAATATTTGCTTGGTTTCTTCCAAACTCCAGCATACAGAGACACTGAGCTATAAATAAGATAAAAGTCTACTACAACAAGCCAAGCCAGAAGTGACTCACCTCTATTCCTATATATATATATATATATACATATGCACATAAGGGTACCACAGAATGGTTATCATATAAATGGTTTTGTCACATTAAGAATCAGAAAACATAGAAGGGACTGAAAAAGTCATCAAACGATGATGGTCAATCGCTGCTTGACAAGTTTTTGTGTGCTTAATGTAATCAATAGATTAAGAAGAATGGAGACATTTTTCACAAAAAATATGGTCCACACAATTTAGTCCACCCTTTACCGAAGTCTCCTGGTTCAATAGCTACATTTCGACCCCACAACTAACACAGTACACCATCTCACCCTTAAGTCCATACTTCTCAAGAATAATCCATTTTCAGATTGCAACTCCAACCGATATCCCAGCTAATTCATTGTTAATGAGGCTTCTGATCTAGCTACTGTGCCAACAAGAGCAACAGTGAATGCCCGAGATTGTTCTATGAAACTCTAGCCAATCTTGTTAGTGATCACATAGCTCTCTCATTATTTCAATATTTCTCAATCTAACATAATCTGTATTCTACTACCCTCACATTAGAAGCTAAAAACTCAAGGTAATGTGTGCGTATCAATTTGTGCGTAATTGCAAATGAAAACAACCAAAGCAGAAGGCAATGTCCTTTAGGATCATTTTCAAGTGGGTTTAAATCATTTTAACAAAAACAACACCCTCTTACCCTAAAAGATGGCATGTTTTCCTTTTAAAGCTGTCTACCAGTATACGACTGTTTCCAAAAATGAAAGCTTTTATTTGGACTCATCTTTGTTCAAATTTAAAACCACCTTTCTTGGACTACCTAAGAGAATTTTAGAAAGAATAGTTGTTTCCCAAAAACGTTCCAATTTATGAACTTTCATCTCATGGGCCAGAGAGAATAGTTGCTACTACCACACAGCACTTCCCAATAAATAAATCTTCAAATCTTTGCCTCTTTTAAAGTAATGCTCCTAATTTTTGTTGCCAACTTCCCATTTTCAATTATCGCTGCCTTTTCCACTGCGTGCCTTTTGTGTTGATTTACTGAAAATTGAATCTGCTTCTCCCAGCAAAAAAAAAAAAAAAAAAAAAAAAAAAAACCAATACATGTACATGTATCCACAAAAGAAAAGGAGCATTTATCCCAATACATAAGAAAATGAATTACAGCATTAGCACTCACTTCTTGTATGAGGTGGCCCTCAATTGCCCACGCAGTTACATAGAATAGTCCATGTAGAGTAAAGAGCAGCATCGTAAGATGTCCGAGCCATACATGATATCTTGTCGCATGCTCAAAAGGGATATCTATAAGGCGGAGAAGAACCGATCCCCTTGCAATTGGAAGAAACAAAAAGGCGATGCAATACAATCCAATCGAACCAAAGCGAAGTCCCAGAAATTCCAAAATAAAGCAACTGAAATTTCAAATAAACAAGGCTCTCAGCTGACTAAACCGATCTTCATGCAAATGAGGAATTTAGAAAGCTACTGACTAGATGCACATTTTGATGGATTTAAGTATCTCATTTAGTAGTAATTGTTTTATGACAACACTTTAGTACAAAAACGAGTAGAATGAAAAAAAAATACTAGAGACACAGTATTACTTGTTGACCCTAACTTTAAGAACTAGAAGTAATCAAACATAGAGCATCATGCTTTTGTCAACCCAACATCGTGAAAGTAGGCAACTGATTTCTGCTCGAATAAATGACAACTGAACAAAGCTAATGAGAAACATAACATATCGTACCTCTTCTGTTCAAAAGTAAATGGGACCTGAGATACAGAGGTGAGTATCTGCATGGTATATGCATATACAGCCCAGATAACGTACACGACAAAGAGGAGAATCCCAATAAACTCGGTAGCAGAAACAACTCCAAATGGCCCGTCAACAAGAACAGGGAAAGTCCACAAGCGGAAACTTGGATTTTTTGAAGCCTTCTTCCTACAAGTAAAAGCTTCAAGTTAGAGAACAATCTAACTTGTGAGGCATAGATTCAATCGCGGGTTAACAAGGACAACTTGGAGAACATAAAAACTTTCCAATTCACAAACACGTACTCGGGAAGCTCCTCTTTCGCAGTAATGATAAGATAAACTATGGCAAGGAAGGCAATAACAAGAATTGGACCGCTGAACAACATGAATATGCTTCCTGCAGGTTACAGTATTAGAACAAGAAGTAGGTAACATCATGTAGGGGGGAAAAAGGAGATAAGAGAGTTAAACTACCGACCTGTAATTCCAAAAACAGTACCCCTTGTGGTTTGTATCCATTTCTCGAACAATTGATTAACAAATTGTGCTGGAAACAGGAAAATAAGAGCAACCCATGCAATGAAAATGACCCACATGATGAACTTGAGAATCCACTTGGCCCATGACACATAGAAAGGTGCCTTCTTGACATAATCAGCACCTCGACTCAGAAGAGGTTTCTCAACGGATTGTTTATCCATGGGCATAAATTTCCTCTCTCTCTCTCTCTCTCTCTCTCAAATGGCTTCCTTCGGGCAAAACCAATCACTCCAATGCCACCAGATGGGGCAAAAGCAACATTTATACAGAAAGACTTGGAAAGAAGACGTCAGTGTTAAGGAACCCATTACCATCTGAACCAGTTCATTCCGAGAATGTGTCGATTGTACGGAACAATAATTCTGGACCACTAATGCTCGTTACGTTACCTAATCTGAAACAATTCCTTACAACCACAAATATCAGAATCAAGCAGGAACTGTGACTATTACAGGCGATTGAAAACCGTCTAATTCTTTACTGGAATAAGCGGACAATTCCAGTGCTGTCAGTAATCACTTCCACCGTTCACCATACAAAAGTTGGGTTAATAATGTTAGTGTTTGGATTACCATTCTAATGATTCTGTTTGAGTGATATTTTATGATGAAATTTTATTAATTTATTTAAATTTTATGAAAATTGTATGAACATTGGACATTGCTTTGATTTAGCCCAAATGTTATTTATGTATATTAGTAAGATTAGTATATTGAAATAAGTCATTATACATTTATGACCTCAAAGGCGGCAATAAAATTTGACATTTCTATAAACAATAGCATGTAAAATATGATAATTTATATTAATAATGGAAGTGAAACTTAGGATAGGTTTGGGGGCAAAGATTTCTCATATTCATCTCATCTCATCTCATCACTTTTTTAAATTTCCATATAAAATATAATAAACAATTCAACTTTTTCAAATCCCAATATAATTTTTTCAAATTCCAATTCAACTTTTTTAAATCTCAAAACTAAAAAATAATATTTTAAACTTTAAAACAAAACATAAAATTCTCATCTCACCCCCTAAACCTATCCTTAAAGTATGTCGAGGTCCATCACAGTAATTTATTAGTGTGTAAATTACTTTCAAATTAATAATTAATTAACTATTATTATCGTATATTTAAATTTATTAGTATTATTACTTGATTTATTCACGAGTGGCATACTACTACTGACTTACTGAGTCAATATCTAAATACTTTGAATAATCACATTTTGAATCTAAACCTTAAGAACTTTAATAAGAAGTTAAAAAAATCAATTTGCTTTCTAGGGAGAAAATAAAATTAGAGTAGATTAATGCTTTATTTCTTTATGGGTATTTTATGCAGGGATCAATTCTAATCTTTAGTAAATGAGAGATCTCTCCGTAAAAATATAAATTTAGAGAAACATTTTGATTTTTTGGTAGAATAATCAACTAACTAGATATAATATTTTTTTTATTTGAATCAAAACATACCTCAGTATTTTCATTAAGAAGAATCAATTACATTTTTGTCCTGTAAAATCAAACTATACAAACCCTCAACGCCATCTTCCATCCAGATTACCTCTTCATCTATATTCAATGCAAGCTTTGCTAAATAATCAGCTACTTTGTTTGCCTCTCTAAAAGTATGAGTAACTAGCCATTGAGGTATATTATGTAATAAACCCCGAATATCTTCAATTAGCTGACCTCCCCACTCCCAATTTTCATTTCTATCATTAACAACTTTTACAATGCATAAAGCGTTACCTTCTAGTTTAACTTCACCCATCTGCAACTCATCACATATCTTCATAGCATTCCATAAAGCAGTAGCTTTTGCTTGAGTTGCTGACATAACCCTTGACTGTGGTATAGAAGCAGATAATAGAATGTTTCCTTCTTGATCTCGAAACACAGTTCCAGCTCCCATCCTCTTGTTGTCCTTTAGGAAAGCAGCATCCCAATTGATTTTTGTTACCCTCTCCCTAGGTTTCCTCCATCTCACCATCTCACTTTCTGCACGATTTCTTTCTAGGCACTTTACACTATTTGCTGCCATATACTCAACTCTTGTCATTTCAGCTTGCTTAAATATGCTAGCAGGACTATTAAATCATGATTCGAATATAAATTTGTTTCTCCTTAACCAGATATTCCTCAAGACTATAGCAATCAATTCCAATTCTTCCATGCTCAGAGATAGTGTCATTTTCCTTCATACAAACCCAAAATCCACTTCTTCTGATGGCCACTTCTGAACTGGGCTACTGCCTTCTACCCAAACATTCACTGCTGCACCACAACTCCACAGAACATGACATATAGTTTCTTCATACTGATTACAGATAGGACAACAAGCATTTTCAAGTATTTTCCTCTTTAATAAGTTCCTTCTGGTTGTCAGGCAATCGTTTAAAGCTTTCCAGATGAAGATCTTTGTAACCCCTGGGACTTTCAGTCTCCAAATATCACTCCAACCTTCATCTGCAGTAATATCCTTCGAGGACTCCCCCAGCAGCCTTTTCCTCCTCTGCATTTCAAAATGGTAAGCAGATTTCACACTATAAATTCCATTTTTTTGAAGGTGCATGATGAGTGTACGAAAGTACACTTTAAATACCCTATTATTGGACTATAATGCTAAAATATGAATAGAAATTATAGAAATTAATGTATATTCTTGAATTGAGTTTCTATTTATTTTGAGATATTCCTAAGCAGATTTTTATGTTTAATTTCAGGGACTATAAAAGAGTAAGTCAAAACCCAGTTAAATTCAAAGGATTTTCAAATGGGCAAGATTTGGAACAACCTAAGAACTTTCAATGAGTGTAGGACTCTTCAAATAAGGATAATGATGAGGTTTAAGAGTAATTCGGATCAAGAGAAATAGTCAGAGTCCAACATGCTACATGAGACTGTCTGGATATACTTTACTATTTCAAATATAACTTTCTACTCACATATCGGATTGATTCGATTCTAGATGCGTTGGAAAGCTAACTTAAAGGGTTACGACTTTGTCTCTAATACAAATTTCCAAATTCGAATTCTTGAAGTACGTATGTGGCTACCAAGATATGTCCTAAGATTTAGGCGATTTTTCTAGGTGGGAATCATGAATATATTAGGATTTCTTTCCTACCCTATATAAGGACATCATTAGGAGGCTGAAGAAAGGAAGGAATAGAGGAATTTAATTGTCATGTCTACCGTTTGCTTTACCTTTCTCTTGAGATTTTTGTTTTCCATTATATTTATGGGTAACTAAATTTTCAAGTAGGGCTAGGGATGAACTTGCACATTAGATGGTATTTGTAATTTATTTTTTATTTATGTATTTGATTTTCAATTACTAAAACTCTTTTGTTTTATCATTTTCAATTCATCGTTGATGTTCTCTTTTCCGAATAATCATAGAATTTATTCTGTTTATGGATTCAGTCATGCTTTTTCTATTGAATGGATTAGCTCTTTGATTATGTTTGGATCAATTATTTACCTATATTGATTTAATTCTTTGCTGCAATATCGCTTCTTGAGTATATTGTCGTCGTTGGATTTTCTCAATAGTGATAATAATTTACGTATTTAAAAGTAGTGAATGATTCTTCATAGGGTTACATTTGGTTTAATCTTGGTTTATAAATCTATATCTTCCGATTGGGAATTTTGGAAATTGAGTTCCCAATTGAGTTATCCAATGAATTAAAAATAATTAAAATACCAGATTTGTGCAAGGGATACCCGACGCTCTACTGTTTGTCAAATTTAAGTATTTTTTCCGTTAATCACTTTGCTTCACTTTAATTTACATTTAAAATTAATCTTTGTTCTCCATTGATCATTTAATATTTTTTCCTTAGTTTTTTTGTTCCTTCTACTATTCTTTTAATTTGTCTCTCTGTGGAATCGACAACCCAAAGCTGTGCTACAACTACTGCGTTACTCTTTGGGCGTAATCAAATTTTGGCGCCGTTGCCGGGGAGACGGTAAAAGAATTGCTAAATTGTTTTCAGCAGTTTGTAAAGGCGGTAACTTCGTTCCTTCTTTTTGCTTGCTGCATTTTTTTATTATTATTATTTTGTTACCTTGCATGCATAGATATAGAGACGCTTTTGGTAGATTTGCTTATAGGCCTGTGCTAGAATCAGGATCAAACTTTTTAAATCATTTATTTGACAATCCATCTAATCCAGAAAAAATGAGTGAACACGAAGATCATCCCATTAGAACTCTTCAGAATTACCTCCACCCTACACGCACAGTCACACCATCATGCATCATGTTTCCAGCTAATACTCACCAACTGGATTTTAAAACAGGGATGATACAGTTACTCCCTACTTTTCATGGCTTGGAAAATGAAAATCCATATGTGCACATTAGGGAGTTTGAGGAAGTAGTTGCGACTTTTCATAGTCACAATGCAACTGATGACGTTGTGAGACTTAAATTCTTTCCTTTTTCTTTAAAGGATAGAGCTAAGAGTTGGCTATACTCACTGAGACCTCGATCTATTGGGTCATGGAGTGAGATGACTCAAGTCTTCTTTAATAAATACTTTCCCCAACATAAGACAAACGCTTTAAAAAGGCAAATCTCTACCTTTGCACAAAAGGATAGTGAGACTTTGTATCATTCTTAGGAGAGATTTAAGGAGTTGTTGAGTATGTGTCCTCACCATGGGTATGAGTGATTAAGTGTCAAAAACTACATGATTAGGTTGCTAAATTGAATAAATTGTTTCACTAAAAACTGAATTAAGCACTTAATTATGTAGTAATTTTTAGTACTTGACTTATTAATAAATTCTGATATTTTGCACTTAAAATGATTTACAACTTGTAAAATCACATCAGAATTAATATCTCAATTTTATCCCTCATTGTGAATACTTAAATCTTAATTTTTGTAGGGATATTTTTGGAAAGGAATTGATGTAGGGTATTTTTAAAATGAGAAGTGAAGGAACTCGGCAGTCAACAGCCTCAACGTGCAGCAGCGCACTCACGCGGAACAGACGAAACGTAATGCACGAAGGGGCAACGCACGAGCAAAGGGCAGTTGACGCAGGACATGGAGGGAGGCGGCAGAAAAGAGAAAGAAAAGAAAAGAGAGAGAGAGAGAGAGAGAGGGAGATTAATTAATTAATTTTATTATTTGAATTCTTTTTAGTTTTATACTTTTATGGGGTCGGCAGTTTATTTTGGGATTATTCTCATTTGTTTTACTTTTTCGTTTTAGACTTTGGACTCTCATACTCATTTCGTTCAGGAGCAGTTTTTTATTCATTGTTTTTATTCTTCCGTTTGAGACTCGTGGTCGGCTGGTTTGAGTTAGGCAGATTTATTTTGATTGCTTTTCGATTACGTTTAATTTTCTGCAGTTTATTACTTTTTCCTTTTCATACTTTTTAGCTCGTTCGGCAACTTTTCTTTCTTCATCAGTTTAATTTATTGTTTCCGATTGTAGATATTAGATTTAGTTTGGTTCGGCTGTTTGGATTCCATTTAATTTACTCTCAGTACTTGTTATCATTGAGCATTGTTAATTTTCTTCTACAATTTATTTACACAGTAATTCTAAATGTTAGGGTTCATCATTTGTGTGCATTTTTCTAATTTAGAAATGATAGGCTAGATTTTTAGCTTGGGATTCAATGAGTAACCCATGATTGTTTGGGGTTGGATTTTCTTCAAGGTTATGGAATTTTGAATGATTAACTTGATAGATTGTATTTCATTTTGCCTATAGAAAGGATTAAAATTTTATGTACTTGAACTTGATCAGTCGTAGACGTAAAGGCACGATTGATGCTTGAACTCGTGACAAGATTTTGATGGCTTTCTTTCACTTTACATTTGTTGTACAATCTGTCAAGTACCTTTGATTATGCTAAAAAGTGTGCTCTATGTTTAATTAACCGATCATAATCTCTTGGAATAAGAAAATGGTTGAGAGAATATGAAACTAGAGGTAAATCCAACTTCAAATCAGAAATGGGCGAAAATTGCATCTCAAGTGTTTGTTTTATTGTTTCTTACAAAGTTAATTCAACTTTTACACATTACTTTTTTTACTTTTCATCTCTTTTAGTCAAGATATTTTTTACACTAAAATCTCACATATGCTTTGATAGTCCTTTGTCCCTGTGGAATACGATCCTGGACTTATCCTTGATACAACTTGACACTTCTACACTTGGAAGCACATTTGAGACCGAGTCAATGAGAATTGGCTCTTAGTGAACTATTTTTATGAGGGACTTACATATAGAGAGCGCCAATTTGTGGAGATGATGTGTAATGGTGAGTTCCTACAGAAAGATCCTGATGAGGCCATAGAATACCTCAATGAGCTTGCTGAAAAAGCTCATACTTGGACTGGACCTAGTGCTACTGAGAGCACAAATAGGTCACGACCTGCAGGAAACCTAAATGGTGGTGGAATTTACCATCTCAGGGAAGAGGATAACTTAAAGGCAAAGGTTGAGATGCTCACTAGGGAGTTAGAGGTATTAAAGACTAAGGACTTGAAACCAACACACGTGACTAATCATGCAGAATCTTTTGGACCATGTTTTGTGTGTGGCGGGGTAGATCACCTCGCCCAAGAATGTCACACACTTGCTGAGATGAGAGGGGTGTACGAGGAACAATGTAATGCCTTGGGTATCTACAAGAAGCCTTTTACACCTTACTCTGATACTTATAATCCAAGATGGCACAATCACCCCAATTTTAGCTGGAAGTCTGAAAACCAGCAGCCTGCACAACCTCCTAGATCATATCCTGCACCATATCATGCACCTTCATCTTCTAGGTGTCCTTTAGAAGACACTTTGCATGGTTTTATTGAAGCACAGGGTAAGACTAACCAAAATTTTGAATCTTTGATTATGCAGGTTATAGAAGAGAATAAGGAGATAAAGAGCCAAGTGTCCAAATTAATAAGCTCATTGAGTGTGAATGAGCGAGCTAAGTTCCCTTCTCAAACTCAGTCCTCACACCACGGTCAACACATAGCGAAAGAAAATTTGAAGGAGGTGAATGCCATTATGACACGAAATGGTAAGTCATTGCATATCCCAACAACAAACAAATCAGAGGATGTGGAAAAGGATCAAGATAGTAGTGATGCCGAGCTGCCCAAGGAACCTGAGGTAACAAAGAGTCCTATCAAGGTACCATTCCCTCAAGCTTTAAAATCAAGCAAGCGAACTCTAGATCCAAACAATGAAATCCTAGAGAATCTAAGGCAGGTAAAAATCAATCTTCCCCTTTTACATGTGATTAAACAAGTGCCTACTTATGCAAAAGTTCTTAAGGATTTGTGTACAGTTAAGAGGAAGCACCATGTGAAGAAGACTGCATTCCTAACAGAGCAAGTGAGTGCTCTAATTGAGCAGCGGATTCCTCCCAAATACAAGGATCCTGGTTGTCCAACCATTGCATGCAACATTGGAGATCATGAGTTTGGGCAAACCCTGCTAAATTTAGGAGCTAGCGTGAATCTAATGCCTTATTCAATTTATTTGCAGCTTGGTTTGGATGAAATTAAGCCCACTTCTGTTGTGCTTCAATTGACTGACCGTTCAGTTAAGAAACCAAGAGGGATAGTTGAGGATGTTTTGATCCAAATTGATAAGTTTTACTACCCTGTTGATTTTTTAATTTTGGATACTCAATCGGTTGTTGAGTCTGACTCTAAGATTCCTCTCATATTAGGTAGACCTTTCCTTGTTACGGCTAATGCACTTATAAACTGCAGGAATGGGTTGATGAAACTATCTTTTGGAAACATGACCATGGAGGTCAACATATTCCACATCAGTAAGCAGCCTGGGGAGGATGATGAGTGTCAACAAACATACATGATTGATGCACTCATAGACAAGGGAGTTTATACAACTCATAATTCTGATTCTCTTGAATGTTTCCTTATTAATTCTGAGTTTGATACTATGAATGATTCATTTGATATTGTTGATGTTTGTGCTATTTTTGATGCACCTCAGGATTATGGCTCACATATTTTGCAACTGAAATTTGAGGAGCTGTCTAAAAAAAGTGAAAAGCAGATTCCTTCAAGCTTGGAGAGTCCTGAATTGGAATTGAAACCACATTCCTCAAGTTTAAAGCATGCATTTCTCGACCTAGGTGACACTTCTCCTGTTAGTATTTCTTCGAAATTGAATGCGGGTAAATTTAAGAAATTTCAGTTGACCGAGTTAGAGGAGTTGAGAAATGATGCTTATGAGAACTCTAGAATCTATAAGGCTAAAATGAAAGCGTTTCATGATAAAAATATTTTGAGAAAAACATTTAAGCCTAATGATAGAGTGTTCTTATATGATTCTAGAGTCCATAAGCACCCAGAAAAACTTCGGTCTAGGTGGACCGGCCCTTTTATAGTTAAGAATGTTTTTACAAATGGGGCGGTAGAAATAGGAGATCCTAAGGATGGTCGAATCTTTAAAGTAAATGGTCAACGCCTTAAAGTATTAATTGATAGGCAAGTTCCAGAAGTGGAAGACATTCCACTTGTGGATCCGATCTATCAACCTTGACCACACGACGCAGGTATGTTTTCTTTTTCTCTTTATTTGTTTTGTTTGTTTTGTTTTCTCTTATTTTCTCTCTTTTCCTTTTTGTTTGCTGTTATTTTCTTTGTTTTTGTTTGCAGGTTAGTTTCATTTTGTCATTTCAGCTTACCATCTTTGGTGCTTAGCAAGCTACTCACGTCACTCATCAGGTGTATTCTACCCTTACTCCACATTCAAATTTGATTCTTAAACATTAAGGACAATGTTTCATTTAAGTTGGGGGTGATGGTGCAAATTCAGTATTTAAAATACTTGTTGAAACTCTGTGACATATTTTCATGTGTCAAATTTTTTTAATTTACATCACACGTGCATCATTTTCACATGTGTACTTATTCTCATTCATAGTCATCTTCGTGAATTCACCAAACCCACCATAATCATTTTTGCTGAAGCATTCACAGAACCCCTAATGCACTCATCCAAACTTTGTAGTAAGATGGTGGTTTGACACATGTAACTAGAGAACTCTTTTGCTTAAGTATTCATGTGAGTTTTGGAGAGGATATAGAGCCTACAAATGCTGTAAGTTGTGATAAGCGTTCATTGATCTATTGAATTGGACACTTCTTTTGAGAATATCATTACATGGTTTGTGGTAAGATGGTGGATATACTTGGGATATGACGAAGGTCAACTTAGGATCAACGTTTGAGCCTTTCAAGCTAACCCTTTCCATCAGAGACCCTTAGTAGCCAACATTGAGCCAATAAACACATGTAGCTTTTTCTTTTCATATACCTATATCATCCATACCTCTCCATATTTGAGTATAACCTATACACTGATTTTCCCTATCCTTGTTACTTCCAAGTGTGTACTAGATGTGGAATTTATTTTTCTTCTCAATAAAAAGAGAGAGAGAGAGAGGAAGAACATGTGTTACAAGATGTTCAAGTGGGTGAGCTTCAAAGGCAAAAATACCAAGGCTGGGTAGAAAGAGCAAAATGCCAGAGTGACATAATTGTTCACCAAGTAAAAAAAAAAATGATGAAAAACCAAGTTTAAAAAAAAAGAAGAAAAAAAAAGAAAAAAAAAAGAAAGAGAAAAAGAGGCATTATTCGATGATTTGAAAAGTTGGAGAGTACATCAAGTGAGAAATGTGGTTTATTGAGAGGTTTAATAAGATTCCCTTTGTATGTAGTTGGAAGTTTTTGAATCCTTTTCATCTTTTTTTTTTTTTTTATCGTTCTGATCCTAAGTAAGGTTTTGGAAAGAGTGGTGGAAGTCTCATTTATTAGTGTTCCTATCATAAGATCAATGTTTGCTTGTTGTTTGTACATAATTGCCTAATTCCCCATGAAAGTGTGTGTACACCCATTGTCAACTCCATAGAGAGAATCCTCACACGAAACACTTTTATACCCTTGAGTTATGGAGTTGAACCTTTCGCTTGAGATGTTCTTAATGTTGCATGTGTCAGGGCTTCTGGTTAGATGGATATAGTTTGGAACACATACACACTCTGTGGATTGCTATAGGTGGATTACTTGTGATAGGGTTATTGAATTCCTAAAATTGCTTTGATATGTGAATCTGGAAAGTGTGATTTGATAGCCTTTATGTGTAATTTTATTTGGTCTATCTCGACGTCTTGGCATGAAAATTGCTAGGGACTAGCAATGACTAAGTTGGGGGGTGTGATGAGTGTACGAAAGTACACTCTAAATACCCTATTATTGGACTATAATGCTAAAATATGAATAGAAATTATAAAAATTAATGTGTATTCTTGAATTGAGTTTCTATTTATTTTGAGATATTCCTAAACAGATTTTTATGTTTAATTTCAGGGACTATAAAAGAGTAAGTCAAAACCCAGTCAAATTCAAAAGACTTTCAAATGGGCAAGATTTGGAACAACCTAAAAACTTTTAATGAGTGTAGGACTCTTCAAATAAGGATAATGATGAGGTTTAAGAGTAATTCGGATCAAGAGAAATAGTCAGAGTCCAACATGCTATAGGAGACTGTCTGGATATACTTTACTATTTCGAACATAACTTTCTACTCATATATCAGATTGATTCGATTCTAGATGCGTTGGAAAGCTAACTTAAAGGGCTACGACTTTGTCTCTAATACGAATTTCCAAATTCAAATTCATGAAGTACGTACATAGCTGTCAAGATATGTCCTAAGATTTAAGCGATTTTTCTAGGTGGGAATCATGAAGATATTAGGATTTCTTTCCTACCCTATATAAGGATGTCATTAGGAGGTTGAAGAAATGAAGGAAGGGAAGAATTTAATTGTCATGTCCGCCGTTTGCTTTACCTTTCTCTTGAAATTTTTGTTGTCCATTATATTTATGGGTAACTAAATTTTCAAGTAGGGCTAGGGATGAACTTGCACATTAGATGGTATTTGTAATTTATTTTTGATTTATGTATTTGATTTTCAATTACTAAAACTCTTTTGTTTTATCATTTTCAATTCATCGTTGATGTTCTCTTTTCCGAATAATCATAGAATTTATTCTGTTTATGGATTCAGTCATACTTTTTCTATTGAATGGATTAGCTCTTTGATTATGTTTGGATCAATTATTTATCTATATTAATTTAATTCTTTGCTGCAATATCACTTCTTAAGTATATTGTCGTCATTGGATTTTCTCAATAGTGATAATAATTTACGTATTTAAAAGTAGTGAATGATTCTTCATAGGTTACATTTGGTTTAGTCTTGGTTTATAAATCTATATCTTCCGATTGGAAATTTTGGAAATTGAGTTCCCAATTGAGTTATCCAATGAATTAAGAATAATTAAAATACCAGATTTGTGCAAGAGATTCCCGATGCTCTACTGTTTGTCAAATTTAAGTACTTTTTTCGTTAATCACTTTGCTTCACTTTAATTTACATTTAAAATTAATCTTTGTTCTCCATTGATCATTTAATATTTTTTCCTTAGTTTCTTTGTTCCTTCTACTATTCTTTTAATTTGTCTCTCTGTGGAATCGACATCCCAAAGCTGTGCTACAACTACCGCGTTATTCTTTGGGCGTAATCAGTGCCCATATTTGTTTATCTGGTCTACCAGTTTTACTAACAGTTAAACCACATATAATCCCAGCCTCCACTTGATTGAATACTTCTTCCACCGCTTCCTTATTCTACTCACCCTTTTCCCCATCTATAAGAGCACTGACATCTTATCAATCTCAGTGAAGCACTTAATAGGAGATTGTATTCTATAAGAGGACATTTGAGGAATCCACCTATCACCCCATATTTTAACACTTTCTCCATTACCCACCCTCCACACAAGCCCCTGTTTTAGCAAATCTATAGCTCCTCACAAGCTCCTCCAGATTAAAGAAGGTTTACTACCCAACTTTGCCTCCAACACACCAGTAGATTTCAAATACTTGTCATGTAAAACCCTGGCAGTAATGGATTCAGGATTTTGAAGAACTCTCCAATACTGCTTTGCTAGAATAGCTTTATTAAAACTCTCAAGTTCCCTGAATTCGAGACCACCACATTTTTTTGAAGCTCCCATTTTATCCCAGCCCATCCACCTTATCTTTTTGTCATTTCCTTTGAAGCTCCACCAGAATTTCCCCATCTCAGCAGCTATCTCCTTACATAGTTTTTTTGGTAGTGCAAAAACACTCATGCAGTAAGTAGGGATCGATTGAATCACTGCCTTTAAGAGAACTTCTTTCCCAGCAGGAGACAAGAAATGATTCTTCCAGTTGTTCAATCTCTGCCACACTCTATCTTTAATACCTCTGAAAATATCATATCTGGATTTCCCTACCATTTCAGCCCTCTCTATCATAAGCTTTTGTGATATCTAACTTCAGAGACATCATCCCTATCTTACCCTTTAGTCTAGTTTTCATAGAGTGAAATGGTTCGTAAGCTGCCACTATGTTATCCATGATTAATCTACCTGGGATGAAGGCACTTTGACTCTGTGAGATCACATCATTTAACACATTCTTCAATCTATTTGCCAAGGCTTTTGCAATGAGCTTATACAAGACATTGCACAAGCTTATTGGTCTGAAATCCCCCACCTCCACAGGCTCGGACAGCTTTGGAATTAATGCTATGTATGTGAAATTCAATGATTTTTCAATCTTGCCATCATTCAGAAAACTCAAAGCTGCTTTACTGATCTCTTCACCCACAGTCCCCCATAAGTTCTGGTAAAAACAGGCACTGTAGCCATCAGGACCAAGAGATTTATAAGGGCCCATATCTCTCAAAGCCGCCTCCACTTCCTCCTTACTGAATCTTTTTTCCAGCTTCTCATTCATGTAGCTTGTTATTCTTTTATTGATGGGACGTATACATTCCTCTACTGCCTCCCTTGGTGGAGATTCAGTTCTGTAAACTTCATAAAAATGCCTTTTAAAAGCCTCAGCTATCTCATTCTCCTCAGTTCTCAAAACTGATTGAGCATCCATCCTTCACAAAAAGTACTTTATTTCTTTTCTTCCTTTGATTGGCACAAGCATGGAAGAACTTTGTATTCTTGTCTTCCATCATGTACCAATTCATTTTTGCCCTCTGCGTCCATCTCAGATCCTCTTACTCAAGCAATTTCCTAACCTCTTCCTTAAGTTCTTTCAATTCAGCTACAGCCTCAGGGCCCTCCATATCTTGCAATTCTTTTATCTTCTTTGTTAATAGCTCAATATTCCCCTCCATTTCCCTGTCCTTCCTTCTAAACCTTTTTGTTAACTCACCACTACATTTTTGCAACAAATTCCGCACCTGCTTTATAGGCTCAAGTGTCAACTGTTTCTTTTCCCAAACTTTTTTCCCTACTTTCTCACAATCCTCCTCCTTTAACCAGCTAGCTTCAAACTTAAACATGAACCTTCTTCTCCTCTCCACCATCCTTTCACTCCTTGTAGTCATTAACATAGGTTTGTGGTCTGAACTCCTTGCAACCAGACCCTCCACCTTTACTAAATGGAATTTTTCTCTCCATTCCTTGTTTGCTACATATCTGTCAAGTCTCTCTTTTGTAAAGGTATGGTCATTATGTCCATTGCTCCATGTAAAGCAATCCCCCACATAACCCATATCAAAGAGCTCATTTATTTCTACACTTCCCCTTCTCAGTATTTTCCCCTTCTCATCTCAACACTTCCCCTTTTCAGTATTTTCCCCCTTCCCTCCATAGGCCCCACCTCATCTACATTACCAACACCCATTCTTTTCAAAGTCAGATTAGAAGTTTGAGACTCACCATGGGTTTTTT
>QEOT01000511.1:86084-99842 GCA_003123785.1 Pterocarya stenoptera
ATTGACCGAGACGGAAAATACGGAGGTAGTGGTGGAGCAGGAGAAGTTGGTAGATGCTTTTCGGAGTGGTGGAAAGTGCTTGATAATGAAGTTATTCACTGCGCGACATTATAATAAGGAGGCTTTCAAGAGTACGATGCGGAAAGCTTGGCATTTGGTTTTGGGGGTGAAGTTTAGGGATCTGAGTTCTACTCTCATTCTTGCCGAGTTCGAAAATATAAAAGATAAGGAAAAGGTCCTCCGAGAGGGTCCTTGGTCGTTTGATAAACAGTTGGTTTTGATGGCTGAAGTGGATGGTCGGAGTCAAGTTCACTAGATTCAGATGAAAACGGCTTCATTTTGGGTATGAATCCATGATTTACCTTTAATGGCTCGTAACGAATATGTTGACCATTTATTGGGTAAGAAATTTGGAACTGTTAAGGAAGTGGATGTGGAGGCAGGGGAGATGGAATGGGGGGAATATTTGCAAGTACGAGTGATTTTGCCAGTTGATAAACCCCTCCTTCTAGGCTCAAAATTGATGATTGGGGATGGTGAACCAGTGTGGATTCGGTTCTCTTATGAAAGACTATCGAATTTCGTTACTGGTGTGGATGTTTGGGACATGGTGAGAGGGACTATGCCAATGCTATACGGGGGTCCGAGGTGCATACGGTGAAGGATTTTCCTTATGGCATGTGGCTTCGTGCAGGCAGTGGGTTTAGTCATCGCCCATACACAGGGAAGAACAGATGCTCAAATCCATTAAAACACACCTCTTTCTCTCCTTCTGGAGTTCAACATGCTTCAGGGTGTGGGGATGCTTTGGGAAAGGATGCAGTTGAGGTTGAGTCCGATGTGGTAAAGGAAGGAGGTGTGTTGTCTCCGCCAAAAACTCAACTTGAACCGATGGCAGGTACGGTCGAGATGGGTACGGATTTACAGGAACAAGGCAATTATGGGAAGGCTGAGGTGGGCGAGAGGGTAGGGGTGGCTGTTGCTGAGAAGGATCTTCTGCACGCAACGGGCACAAAGTCGAGTAAGGGCTCCAGTATGTTTATTGGGCCTGGTGGGCCAGAAGGGATGGACCATATTGACAAGGTGGATGGCCAGGAGAGGGGTAGTGTCCAAAAACCTGATGGGCTTCGGAGTAAGAAGTGGAAACGCACTTCTCTACTGCATGAAACGACACTCGTTGGTTCTCTAGAAGCTCCTTCTGGGAGAGGCTCGTTGAAGGGGGTTTCCAGAAAAAGAAAGGGGGTGGAAGAGGAGTTTTTGTCTAGTGGAAGGTCTTCAAAGCGTATCCAAGTAGCTCAAATCCTTGGTGATGCTGCAAGGTCAGTTCCAGAATCTGAGATATCGGCGGTGGCTGTTGTGCAGCACCGCCGAGAGCCATGAAACTCTGCAGTTGGATTGCTCGTGGGCTTGGGAACCCACATGGCATTCGCACCCTCTGTGACTTAATTCAGAGGGAAGGGCTCGACATCGTGTTCTTGTAGGAGACTAGACTTTCCACTCGTGAAGTTGAATCCTGTAAGTACAAGCTTGGTTTCCAAAATTGTTTGGCTATTAGTTCTCAAGGGAGAAAAGGGGGTATTGCGTTATTATGGGATGTCGATGTTGATCTTTCTGTTATTAACTATTCTGCTAGTCATATTGATGCTGGAATTTAACAGCAATTTATGGTTTTCCTGAAACTCACCTGAGGCATAATACTTGGAGTTTACTAAGAACTTTATGTAGAGTGAATGATGAACCTTGGCTAGTAGTGGGGGATTTTAATGAATTGTTGTTCTCTCATGAAAAATGTGGGGGTAAACTCAGGCCTGAAAGATAGCTTTCTGCTTTCAGAGAGGTTATTAAAGATTGTAATTTGAGGGATTTGGGGTTCTCAGGTTCAAAGTTTACATGGTCCAATAGGAGACATGGGGATCAATGTGTTAGTGAAAGGACTGATCGTTTCTTGGTCAATTCTATTTGGTGGGATAGCTTCCCAAATGCTCGAGTAACTCATGATGTGGTAGCTTATTCAGATCATTTACCTATTTGTGTAAATTTGGAGGGGAAAGCTCCTCCCCGTTATGTTAAAAAGTCTTTCAAATTTGAGGCCATGTGGGTTGGTGTGAAAGATTGTGAAGATATCATCACAGGTGTTTGGGGGAGGGGTGCTGGTCCAGCTACTATGGATGTTGTTTCTGGTTTAATTAATGATTGTGGAGCAAAGTTACAAGGTTGGAATAAGCAGTGTTTTGGAAATGTTCAAGCACAGCTTAGTAAAGCCCAGAAAAAATTACACAGCTTACAGATGATGGGCCCGAGATTGGTTCCTATAGAAGACTTGAATTGCACAAGGGATGAGGTACAACTTTGGTTGGAGAGAAAAGAGATTATGTGGAGACAACGTTCAAAGGCATTGTGGCTCAAAGAGGGTGATAGTAATACTAAATATTTTCACATGAAGGCATCTCAACGAAAGAGGAAAAATCAGACTTTAAAGATTCAGGATGATAATGGCTGTTGGCAGGAAGGTCCTCAAAGGGATGGGGTTATTCTTGACTATTTCCAAACCCTTTTCACAAGCTCTTCCCCGTCTGCTGATGCTTGTTCTTTGGTTTTTTTAGAGCCATTGGCTGGGAGAGTTTCTGACTAGATGAATCTAAATTTGATGAAGGATTTCACAGCTGATGATGTTAAGGAGGCTTTGAATCAAATGCACCCTACAAAGGCCCCGGGACCTGATGGCATGTCTCCAATATTTTTCCAAAAATATTGGCATGTCGTTGGTGGCAAGATTACAGCAACAGTACTTGAAGCACTCAACTCAGGTTATTTTCCTTCTACACTGAATCATACTCATCTTACTCTGATTCCTAAAAAGAAGTGTGCGATTAAAATGGGTGGCTATAGGCCCATTAGTTTATGTAATATGGCCTATAAACTTATTGCAAAGGTTCTTTCAAATATACTAAAACCCGTATTGCCTACAATAATTAGTGAGAGTCAAAGTGCTTTTGTACCTGGGCGTCTTATCTCTGATAATATTTTGATTGCTTATAAGTTGGTTAATTTCTTAAAGCATAAAAAGACAGGTAGAAAGGGATTTATGTCCCTGAAATTGGATATGAGTAAGGCTTACAATCGGGTTGAGTGGAGTTTTATAAAGTCTGTTATGGAAGTGATGGGATTTTATCCAAGGTTTATCGAGCTGGTTATGTACTGCATTGGTTCTGTATCCTTCTCTATCTTGATCAATGGAGAGCCAAAGGGTCCCATTATGCCAACTAGGGGTCTGCGACAAGGAGACCCATTATCTCCATATTTATTTCTCATATGTACTGAAGGACTAATTTCTTTATTAAGGAATGCTGGACTAAGAAATGAAATTTCTAGTTTGAAGACTTGTAGGGGAGCACCAAATATAAATCATCTACTCTTTGCAGATGATAGTGTTGTCTTTTGTCATGCGGAGGTGGCAAAAAATAGAAGGGTACAATTGTTGTTGGAGAGATATGAAGTTGTCTCAGGCCAAAGAATAAATAAAGAGAAAACAACTATAGTGTTCAATGACACCGTGAGTGTGGATACTCAGAATGAGATAAAGAATCTTTGGAGTAATGGTAAAATACAACAATATGAAAAATACTTGGGACTTCCACCTATTATTGGGAGGTCAAAAAAGAGTGCCTTTCAGTCTATAAAACAATGGGTATGGCAAAAGCTTCAAGCGTGGAAGGAGAAGTTGTTGTCACAAGGTGGTAAGGAGGTTCTTTTGAATGCAGTAGCTTTATCCATACCAGCTTATACAATGAGTTGTTTCCTTCTCCCTTCTACTTTGTGTACTGAGTTAGAAGGTTTGATGTCAAGGTTTTGGTGGGGTCAAAAAGGAAATGAGAGGAAAATCCATTGGTTGAGTTGGAATAAGTTGTGTCATAAAAAGAACATTGGAGGGCTGGGTTTTAAGGATTTAAGAAGTTTTAATCTTGCTTTACTCGCCAAACAAGGATGGAGATTATCCCAAGATGAAGGATCTTTATTGCATAAGTTACTAAAGGTGAAATATTTTCCTCATACCAGTTTTATGAAGGCAGGTCTTGGTAATTGTCCGTCTTATACTTGGAGGGGTATTTGGGAGGTACGGAAATGGCTTCATGCGGGCTGTAGGTGGAGAATAGGGAATGGGAGGTCTGTTAATATATGGCAAGATCAGTGGATTCCAGGGCATCTATCTTTGATAGCAGAAGGGGTGCTTGGAAGTGATGGTACTAATTCTGGTTTGGTTGATTCCTTATTTGTTTGTAATGACAGCATGTGGGATGGCCCAAAGCTGAGATCTCTCTTCAATCCAAATACAGTTTCAGATATTCTAAAAGTTCCCTTATGTTCTGATAATATAGAAGATAGAAGGATTTGGTCTCATGAACGTAATGGGTTGTTCAATGTCCGAAGCTGCTATAGCCTCATCTATGCTCAATTTGGACTTCAATGTGCTGAATCTTCAAATATGCAAGCTCAACAGAAATTCTGGAAACATTTGTGGAAAATGAAAGTGCCAAATAAGATAAGAATTTTTGCATGGTGTGCATGTAAGTATAGCCTACCTACTGCAGTGAATTTGGTGAAGAAACATGTCCTAACAGTTGATATTTGTAGACTTTGTTTGTCAGAAAAGGAAGACATCACTCATGCAGTTGTCAATTGTGGGGCTGTTCAAGTATGTGGCGTTTTTATTTCCCTGAGTTAATACTTGATAAACAACAGTCTTTGTTTGAGATGGCCTTGCAACTATGTGAAAGGAATATGTCTGAGAAGTTGGCCATTTTATTTGCTTTGGCTTAGGGGTTTTGGTTTCACAGAAACACGTTTGTGCATGATTAGGAGCTGTTAGGTGCTGCACTTGTTGCCGAAAATGCCTCTGTTCTGCTGAGAAGTCGTGATCAAGCCAGCCATAAGTCTAGAGCCCAACTTCTGAATCAGTATAGTGGCAACCCCCTCTAGTTGGTTGGCTGAAACTGAATGTTGATGATGCTGCTGCATTTTCTAAATGGGATAAGGCTGGAGTTGGGGCAGTGTTGAGGGATGGAAATGGTAAGATTCTTATGGCTCTTAGTAGAGCAGAAGTCCCTATGAAGGGTTCAGAAGGAGGAGAGCTATTAGCCATCTTTAGAGGTTTGCAACAATGTGCCACTATGGGTGTCTCCAACGTTATGGTGGAAAGTGACAGTTTGTTGAGTATTGATGCTCTAAATAATGATAGCATGACTAATTCCATGTTAGGTGTGCTGTATTATGAGATTAAGAAGCTTGCTACATGTTTTGCTAATTGTAAGTTCTCCCATGTTTATAGGGAAGGCAATATGGTAACTCATAAGTTGGCTAGGAATGCTATTAAGGTTGACAATATGGATGTTTGGTGGAATTGTATTCCAGACTGTATTTCTCAAGCCGTATGATTTGATGAGTGTCTATAATCATGTTTTTTTTTTCTTTTCCAGTTGATGAATGATATTATCATTTTCCTATCAAAAAAAGTAAATGAGAGTAGTAATGTTGTGGCATGAAAAAGTGGTTCAATGCTAAGGGTGAGAGGTGGTGATGGTAGTAATTTATAAGCAGGTCGGCACAGAGCACCGTCAGTTTTTATCAATCCACAAATAGACCCAAGGCACTACCGAAGGTCCACATCTACCCAAAGATGGACCATGTCATTGTTGTGTATCCAAATCGACCCAAGGATAGACTGCAACGCTATCGTGCATCCAACTCGACCAATGGTGCTCTCTAAGTGGCAAGTACTTTTGTTCTTCATAATGCTTGCCTAGGGTATAAACACTTTTCCTTTCCATATTGCTCATCGAGGTGGCGAGCACTTTAACTCCCGTGGTGCTCACCTAGGGGCGAGCAGTTTCCTTCCCCTGGTGCTCGCCAATGTGGCAGGTACTTTTACTCTCCATAAGGCTCGCCCCCACTCTTCATAATGCTCACCTCAGGTGCTCACCGAGGTGACAAGTAGTTTTGTTCCAACGGTGCTCACCTAGGTGGGGATCACTTTGCTTCCCCTGGTTCACCTTGGGTACCAACACTTTGCCTCCCATAGTACATGAGCACTTTGCCTCTCGTGATGCTCACCTGGAGGGCGAGCACTTTCCCTTTTCACGTTGCTCACCGATGTGATAGGACTTTAACTCTCATGGTGTTTACCTAAGAGGCGTGCACTTTGGCTTTCCACGTTGCTCACCAAGGTGGCGAGCAATTAAATTTTGTGGTGCTCGCTTGGGATATGAGCACTTTTTCTTTAGTAGTGCTCGCTTGGAGTGGCGAGTACTTTTGCTTCCTGTGGTGCTCACCCAAGTTACAAAGAACTTTTGTTCTTGTAGTGTTCACTTGGGGTTGAGCATTTCGCCTCCCTTGGTGCTTGTCACACATGCCTGGGTGGCAAATACTTTGTTTTCTTCAGTACTCTCCATGATACTTGCCTTGAGCAAAGCACATTTCCTTTCCACGTTACTTGCTGAGTTGGCAAGACTTTTCCTCCGACGATTATCTCCTAGGTAGTAAGTACTTTTCCTCTCCATGGTGCTAGCCTCGAGGGCAAGTACATTCCCTCTCCACGAGCCAAGGTAGTGAGCCTTCACAGTGCTCATCAAGTTGAGGAGCATTTTTATTCATCCATGATGCTGGTAGAGGTGACGAGCATTTTTGCTCTTGTGTTTGCACTAGGTGATGAGCAGTTTGTTTCCCATGGTGCCCAATTGAGGCATAAGTATTTTGCCTCCAATGATGCTTGGCTGGCTGGTGAGCACTTGCTTCCCTTGGTACTCTCCATGTTGCTTGCACAGAGGTGAGCACTTTCCTCTTCATGTTGCTCGTGGAGGTAGTGAGCACGTTACCTCGCGTAGTACTTGCAGAGGTGGTGAGCACATTTGCTCTCCATTATGTTTGCATTGGGGACATGTTCTTTCCCTATCCACGATGCTTGTGGAAGTGGCGAGCATCATGCTCTTTCACGGTGCTCGTCGAGGTGACCAACACTTTGCCTTCCTTGGTGCTCTTCAAGGTGGCAAACAATTTTGCTCCCATGGTGTTCGCTTGGATGTCAAGCACCTTGCTTCCTAAGAAAATAAAGTACATGTGATCTAAGCTAGTTTCTAAATAAAAGGGAATGAAATCAAAGTTACTATACTTCATATTCTTTTATAATAGATCCAGGAAGCTGAAAGTGTCGACCTAAGGGGCTCCGCATTGGAGATGTCGCCCAACTCACCCTCCTTTGCCAAGTCAATTTAACAAATGTACCATGGTTAGTGACAAGTGGATGGCAAAAAGGTGGTGTGTAGTCCAAAAAGCGAAAAGGAAGTGGCTTGTATGGTGTTGGCCGTCTCTAGGCATTGTGTGGGATCCACCAGCATGTAGTTTGGGAGGTAAACAGTACTCTTGGTTTCCGGATGGTGACTTGGCAGACCTACATGCCACGTGTTACATGTTCATTAGTCCACTTGGCGGCCCGTTACCTCAAGAAACAACTTTTACGCCAAAAGTTTCTAAAAATTCTAACTAAGAAACAGTGTCATCTAATTAGGTCAATTAAGCTCTTAAATTCCTCCAATCATTCTTCGGAGCTTCTACTAGTCTTTGTGAAGTTTCATTGGTCCTAAAAAAAAAAAAAACTGGAAACTGGTTCAATCCATGTTATTCTTCTATTCTATAAAAAAAATTGTTATTCTTCTGGCTAAATATTAGATCAATAGCCCTTAAGACTTGATAAGTACATTCTAATTATCTTTCTTGATCATTACACAATAGGAGGCGGAGCGCCAAAGAATTCTGGCCACATGTTACTTGCGAATGCAATTCATAACCTACAATAACAACTAAAATAACAAACAAATTTACTTTATATTATTATCCCATTTTTTAATAAGACATTTTTTTTATTCAAGCTGCTCATGAAAGAATAATATTTTATTATTTTATATCACGGAGTTCACACTCATTAAGGTCATAAAAAATTGAAATTAATACCTTTTTTATAAAAGAATATTAAGTTTTGATCTTTTTTTATTTTATTTAAATCAGGTTCTTTGCTCTACATATCATATTCTTGCTAATTATTCCTATAACTATTCTCGTAAAACTCTTAAAATTCGACTTCAAAGGGAAGAGTGTTGATGCATAAAGTCACACAAGAAACCCAAAACGGAAGAAATAGTCATCTCCTGTAACATACGGATCAGGAAATAATGATAATAATAATAAATATATATATATATACACACACATAAATAAAACTAAGACAATAAAATAATTTATTTTTAGTCTAGTTATTTTTAATTATTAAATATTTTTATTTTTGAATAGTATTATTATTATTAATTGATAAACTTAGTCTGATTGGAATTTTCCTAATTTAAATTATTAGTTTAATTTTTACTAAGTTTCAAATCATAATCCATTAATCGAGTCCCTCTTGAAGTAAACTACCAATCTTTGTATAGAACTCTTCTAGTTATTAGAACCTTAGTCATTGACCAAGTTTCATCCTATGGAAGCCAATGATTGACTTCAACTTTAACACGTCAAACAATTCCCTTTCGTCTATATATATCGCCCCTCCCTCTACGATTTCAAAACACAACCATTTTTACAACAAGCCCACACTCTTGCTTCGTCGTGTCTCTCAGTTTACAAGCATCGAAGGCCCTAATCTCTCGAAGCTGTTGCCATTGTCGATCTTAGTCAAGTCACCATTCCGTCATCCTTCCCTATCCTTTCTGTAAGCCTTTGACACATGGTGTTTCAATCTCAAAGCTATCGACTAGACCAGGCCGCTTCAGGCATGGATGATACTAAACTATCATGGGAGACATTCACTAGGGTGGTGGAGGTCCCGGCCATGGGAACCGTGATAGCAAAAGTGGGAGACGCTATACCCTAATGGGGCTATGTGGAAAGTCAATCATTGGCCACTGGAGAGTTGCCAACTCAAAAAGAGAAGGCAAGGTGGGTGAAGAACAAGGCCTCCTGATTCACTCTGGTGGACAAGAAGTTGTACAAGCGAGGTTTCTCTTCGCCCCATCTCAGATGTATCTCCCCGAAAGAAGCCCAGTATGTCATGGCAGAGATATACGAAGGAGTTTACGCGAACCATTCAAGTGGAAGGACCTTGGTGGGATAGGCGCTAAGAGTGGGTTACTATCAGCCCTAAGCCCTCAAAGACGTCGAAGGATTTGTGCAAATGTGCGAGAAGTGCCAGATACATGGGCCAATCCCGCATTGCTCGCCCGAAGAAATGACATCCATTACTTCCCCCCTGGCTGTTCGCGCAGTGGGGCTGGACATCGTGGGATTGATGCCATGCAGAAAAGGCAATGTGAAGTTCATCTTAGTGGCGGTGGATTATTTCACAAAGTTGGTAGAGGCAATGTACTTTGCAATGATAACTGCCACCAGTGTAACTCGATTCTTGTGGAAAGTCGTGGACTGCTGACACAGCACATCCTGGGTCATCATTGCAGACAACGGGAGACAGTTCAACTCCGACCACTACAGAAGCTGGTGAGGCGAGCTAGACATAAAGGCTAGGTATTCGTCCCCAAGACACCTCCAAGCTAACGGGCAAATGGAGGCAACCAGCAAGACCCTAGTGGGAAAGATTGGTGACTAAGAAAGGGGTGTGAGTAGAAGAGCTTCCTGGGGTTCTGTAGGCATATCATACCATGGTCCACTGGACAAGCCCCTTTCACGTTGGTGTATGGGAGCAAGGCGATCATCCTAGTGAAGGTGGGCTTGCTGACTATTCGAGTTCAACATTTTGAAGAAAGAGCAAACCAAGAAGGCCTACATGCGAATTTGAACTTGGTGGAAGAAAGAAGAGATGAAATCAAGGTGAAAATGGAGGTAGGCAGAAGAAGTGCAGAGTAGTACTTCAATCGAAGGGTCAAACTTCAGTCGTTCAAAGAAGGAGACCTAGTGTTGAGGGAAATCAAGTGATGTCTTAGGAAGGAGGAAAGCTCGGATTGAGGTGAGAAGGGTCATACGTGATTACAACCTCCAAGAGACCTAGAACGTATTGGCTTAAAGACTCCAAGGGGAAGGAGTTTCCATGCCCATGAAATGCGAAGCACCTCAAAAGACATTATCCATAAGAATTGTATGAAAGGGGAATACACCCCCAGATTGACTTTTTTATGAAAGAATGTTGTTCACTTATGCTTCACTAACATGACACAGGACTCATTCGCACTTAAGCTCTTCTCTGCGTCTCTCCTCACCACCCTACGCAGTCAATTTCAATCCCACCTGGTTCTTCAGGTCGATACTCCGCGCTTGAACCTCGACAATCAACGGAGGGAACACTTCTCCTAAGTGCCCCAGTTCCTCCTCACCACCCAACTCAGTCGATTTCAAATCCCACCTGGTTTTTTAGGTCGATACTCCATGCTCGAACCTCGACAATCAAGGGAGGGAAAACTCCTCCTAAGTACCCAGTCCCTCCTTGCCACTCAGCACAATCGATTTCAAATCCTGCAACGTTTCTTAGGTTGATGACCCATGCTCGCACCTCGGCCCCCAAATGCCACCCAGCATGGTCAATTTCATATCCCACCTGGTTCTTTAGGTTGATGCTCCATGCTTGAACCTCAGTGGTTAAGGTAGGAAAAACCTCTCCTAAGTGTCCCAATCGCTCCTCAACACCCAGCATGGTCGATTTCAAATTCTACATTGTTCCTTAGGTTGATGCTCCGCACTCCTGCCTCGACGTCCAAACGCCACCCAGAGTAATCGATTTTAGGTCTTGCCTAGTTCCTTAAGTGTCAATGCTTTGGGCTCGCACCTCAGCGAACAAGGAGGGAACACCTATCCTAAGTGCCACAGTCCCTCCTCGCCACCGAGTGCGGTCGATTTAAGATCCTACTTAGTTCCTTAGGGTGATGCTCTACGCTCGTGCCTTAGCGCTAAACACCACCCAGCGCGTTCAATTACAGATCCTGCCTGGTTCCTTAGGCTAATGCTTCGCATTTGCACCTCAGCAAACAAACGCCACCCAATATGATCGATTTCATATCCTGCCTGGCTTCTTAGGCCGATACTCTGCGCTTGCACCTCATTGGTCAAGGGAGGGAACACCTCGCCCCTAGGCGACCAACTGACCAAGCATGCGCATGAGGGACTTATCGTGGTAAAAAAAAAAAAAATTAGTTTAGCCCTAATGCGACAACCTATGGGAAATGTTGATGGGAACCAAGGTGGGCCCAGTCTTAAAGATCGTTTGCAAGTTAGATGGGCCAATTACAAGCTCAAGAGCCAAGAAGATGAAGGAGGCGATGCAAGGATTGGTGCAATCCATTTGGTATGAGTCTAGCAAGAGCCCAACATTCAAGATGGGCTTGAATGAAGAAGATCCAATTTTGATTCATTTGATAAAAGTTGTGGACAACATGACTTAGATTATTTGGGCCTATTGTTATTGATGACTTTTAATTTGTTAAGGTATTTATTTTATTAGTTTAGAATAAGTGGGCTTGAGGATATTTAACCCACATATGTCTGATTTCTTTTGAACTATGGTTTCTGGGAATGCCTTGTATTTTGGCCAAGGGCTTATTTGGAAAGTTACAATTTTAGGAACTAGGGTTTTGAAGAGAGGTACTATAGCGATTACTGTAGCCGCAGTTCTGTTCATGCGGCACTGTTCATCTGAGGGTATTTTTGGAAGCAATGGTTTAATTTGGGCTAGGGTTTCAATTAGGTTTTGTTTTAAATACTTTTTGTAGCCTCATTGTATTCAGTTTATGAAATTTGATAAATTTATTCATTGTGAGTTGAGTTTTACTCCTCTTGTTCTTGATTGAACTTTTGAACTTATCAAAGGTAAATCACAACCTTTGTGGCATTTCTCCTTGAAATTTGGGTTCTTGAGACGGGTTTTTAACGAGTCTAGATTTTAATATAATCTAGGTTCTTGAAAAGAGTTCTTACTGGGTCTAGATTCTCAATCCATTGACTTGAATTTGACTTTCTTGGGTGAGTTTTCAAATTGATTGTAGGTTCAAAGAGATTCATTTCATGCGGGTTCATATCATTTGGTATTCAGAGCTCGGTTTCCAATCAAGTCTGATTCTATCTTTTATTTATTGTATCCTTAATTCTAGGATTTCATCGTTCTAAGGTTGCAAAAAAAGAAAATTGAAACAAAAAGTATGCTGCCAAAATTTTTAGGGTTTTAGGTTTGGCTGAAATTTGCATATTTTCCTATGGTTTCAAATTCTAGGGTTTCTTGCATCTTTAAATTTGTCAATTACTTGGGGTGCCATTCCATTGATTCTCTTCTATTTCATTGTCAATTCTTTTATGTTTGAATTCAATTGCTTGATTTTCAATTAAATATTTCTATTTATGATTGAGTTGGAGAAAAAAAAAGAAAAAAAAATCGTCCAGAAAAAAAAAAACAGAGTATTGAAAATCTGAATTTTTTTTTTTTTTAGCCTTATCATCAAAGGGGGCTGCATACATTATTATAGTTGGTAACTTGTCTTATAGTTACTCTTTCGTTCTCATAATTTCCTTGATTTTAGTGTCACTTTTTATTCCTTCCTTGTTTTTTTTTTTTAGTTCTTGTTTCTTGGACCTAATTACTAGTTGGGATAAAACAAGGTTGTATTGTCTTGATTGAGTTCAATTAGTGCTTAAGCACTTGAGTGGAGAAACTCTTGAGGTAAAAGGCAAGAGTGTGTGAGGCTATTATAAAAAAAAAAAAAAATCAATTAAGAATGAAACACAAGTGGAGTGCCATTATTTGAGTGTAAACACATAAGGGAGTGTGTGAGGTTTTCCACTAACATTCTTTTTGTGTAGCACATTACGATATCTCAGAGCACTGGCAGTGGCTTCTCTATCTTCATCTTCAAATTTGAAGAATCTATCTTTAAAAAAGTCTGCATTGGCTTCTTCATCTTTATATTTTTACATAACTATAAACAGTAATTCTTCAAACATTATTTTACTATTTTTTTCTCTCTCATACATATTAAAATTAACTTTGTAATGTATATTAAAATAATTTTGATACATAAAATTTGTATTAAGTTGATAATACAAAGTGAATGCTAATTGTAAAATATATATAAAAAATAATTTTACAAAACAAATAAAAAATTAAAAAAATAATATTTTATTATTATTTGGTTCAAATTTGCATAAACCAATGTGAGAATCATTCTTCAAATACAAAACCATTCTTCAAAATAAATAATTTTGAAGATGCATATAGAGAAACCATTGCTAGTGCTCTCATAGGGGTGACTCATTACCAAAGGGAATGGCAGATAACTCATCTTTTGTGTTGCAAGCCACGCAACGACAGTTTGAGTGGTTGAATTTTATCTTGGGTGAAGTTAGAGATAGGATGGATCATCAAGAAGCAGTAATTAGAAATCTGCAAAATAGGAGAGATAGNAAACCATTCTTCAAAATAAATAATTTTGAAGATGCATATAGAGAAACCATTGCTAGTGCTCTCATAGGGGTGACTCATTACCAAAGGGAATGGCAGATAACTCATCCTTTGTGTTGCAAGCCACGCAACGACAGTTTGAGTGGTTGAATTTTATCTTGGGTGAAGTTAGAGATAGGATGGATCATCAAGAAGCAGTAATTAGAAATCTGCAAAATAGGAGAGATAAGAGGCGACGTGAGCCTAGTATTGAGATTGAGTATAAGAATGAAGAATATAGGGAGTCTCTTGTTGCTAGGCGTGCTCTCAATATACAAATTAGGAAG
>QEOT01000511.1:107138-163355 GCA_003123785.1 Pterocarya stenoptera
AGGGAGCCTGGAGGGAACCTACGCCCTCCTCAGCATCAAGCTCACTCGCAATCGGAAATCCCACAATTATTGGATCGGCCACATCCTTGGCTGGATGCTCCACCACGCCTTCGACTTGGGCCTCGACGTTTGGGGATCTTGACGTCCCATTATCACGACACCTTATAGGAGCCTCCACTTTGACAACCCATGGGCTAACTTTTCCACTAACGCATCACTGGAGCAAAGGGGAGGAGAAGAAACTTCCTCTCCACTCAGGACCGCAACCGATCGATCCCTTCGAGGTGAGTCCTCAGTGACCGAATAGAAGGTAGGCAGACAACCTAAGCAGTAGCTGACGAAACTAGAGGGGTAGCCATTGCCCATTGGCCTTACCGATGATACTACTGAAGTAGTAGCCGATGGAATCCCTTCTACGCCATAAAAATTCTAACCTACGACGATCGAACCTGAGGGTACAGGATCCAGAAAAGTCGCGAAGAAGGTCATGTCAAGCTCCTGGTCCACACCATCTAGTGCCATGGCTTGGTATAAGCAAGAACCTGATGATGTAGGGAAGGTTTGTAGGTCTGAAGGTGAGCGATCGACCCCCATATCCACCTCGAAGTCAGCCTCTGCTTGCTCCATGAGAACCTGAATGCTATCTAGCAAAGGTAGGTTGTGATGCGCCTCTGCCCTCTCCGCGCCACCCCTACGAGGCGGTGACGAGGTCGGCACCCTAGTCAGGATAATGGGAGGGGCGCGAGGTGCTCGACGCTCACTCTCGAAGTTGCTACGGGAGCTGATGGATCTCGTGCAAACCTAGAGCAACTTCTATTCCTTTCTTCTCTTCCCCCTGGACTACGAGACCTTTTCTCACCTTAAGAATCGAAAGACTACCTCAAGAAATTGTGGTCCACGAACCCCAATCAGTCTGACATCACCACTAACTGCTTGACATTTGCCCTGGTTAGCAAAGCCTTGCTCTAGACTTCATCCGGGTGCGCCTCTACCCAGGCGTAGCCCGCCCAACGTGAGCCCTTTCCCAGGCAAATAAGTTCATCGCGAAATCCTTGTCATTAGAGAGGAACCCCGAAAATGCTCGAATGGGAGACTCCTGACAGATTGCCTCCCAAGGGGGAAACTCCCAACCCCGCCCCGACATGGAAAGGAACTTCTTTGACCAGGCTTTGACACAATTGTATTGGGGCTCCATATGGGCGATCCAAAACTTGGGGCAGGACTTGAAGTTGCACACGTTGCCCTCGAGGTGTTGGATCTAATTTCCTAGCAGTCAAATCTGAATATTCCTCATCGTCGTCACAACACATTGCGCCATACCACGCAAGCGAACTTCAGTATCCTCCAAGCGTTGGGGTGGAGCTGCGTTGGATCCAACTCGAGGAAATCTAGAACGTCCCATACGGGACAGCAAATGGAGTGGAGTACATAGCCACTTTCTTGGCAAATCCCTCCGAGTCCACGGCCCCATGCCTGGACCCTGGTCTCTCTAGGCTAATATAGTCAGATATCCTGAACGAGCTACGCACGACCTCAATGTCCGCTCGGGAAATGGATGTCGACCAATGTTATCCCTCAAAATACTGCAAAGCATCACGGGGAACATTCTCCAAACACTGGAGAGGAGCCTTGGGGTGCGATTCGCAGGACGAGATGTGAGAAGCAATTTTGGGGGCCATTGTCTTAAGTGCTGATCTGAGACTGGTGGGGGGTCATGCAAAGGAGGAAGAAGGAACGGTAACACAATAGAAGGTGGAGAGTCGACGGTTTGGACCAGGCATTTAAAGGGACTGCATAGTCGGCTGCGCGGCCTTCGATGCAAAGACAACCAATACCAAAGATAAGGGCAATTTGGGGAAATAATAAAGAAGTAACATTTAATTCCCATCGCTGGCACAACAGGAATTGACGGGGTAACTGGAATGGATATTTCTCCGCATCTAGCTTGATCGGGTCAAGGCAAATGTGGGTAAGGCCTCGGCCCGAACCATCCATGGGGAGGACTATCGCATAAATGTGCCGGCATGGTATGCCAGAAAGAATCTCGATAAGAGATTCAATTGCTGACAAGGGGTTGCTCATCAATTAAATGGACAACATGGCAAACCAAGGAAACAGAACCCTAAAAGGGGGAAACAGGAAACAGAAGAGGATAGGTTACACACATTCGGTAACTCTCTCTAACTTTCCATTGCTTCTTGCTTCCTGGCTACCTTTGGAGAATTCTAACTTTGACATCAAAGGTGACATGACCCCTTCCCTTTCTCACCATCCTTTCTTTCTCCCTTGTAGGTACGGGAACACCGTCGTTGATTGACAGCTACAAAGAATAATACTACTATGCCGTTCTATTTTGTCCCCTCATTTTGACCGCTCATGTATTTATTTATTTATTTATATTTTTTTTCCTTTACTTACTAATTAAAGAAGTTACTATTAGTGTATTGGTATTTTGTTTATATTTTTTTAAAATGTTTAAAAATACTATAAAATATAAATAAGAAAAATTAAAAGAATTAAAAATGAAAGTTTTGCCTAGGAGGCACGCCCAACCATCAGTACTCGGTGGCACCCTAGCAGCACTCCAGATACAAAACACACATCAACAATATATGAAAAAATAAAAGCATATAAAGATTAATTTACTTGTGGACAGTGATATCATTTAGTTGTGGTACAAATGAGAGAACGAAATCCTATCTACATTGTCAGGATTAGAGAGTACAAAGGTCCACACAATTTGTATGTGAATCTCGCTTTGCATATCCTTCGGGAAATAACTTGGTTGTGATTCATCTTCGACACTGGACTGCACCAATAATGAGGTAAATGATAAAATTCCATATGAAAGGCGCCCAGATATTGATTCACCTGGGAACACGATAAAGACCACAAAAATCCTTGAAATTTTTAATGTTGTCAATTTTGTATGTATACCTCCCACGTACGAGCCTCCATAGCTACCACAGAAACAATTGTGGTCGCTCTAATCTCCAAGGCAAAATGCGTGATGGAAATTAGTCCCCAAAAAAGTTGGATACATCCATAAACTAACCACTCTTTGGTAACTAATTGACAACTATCTAATAAAATAGTAGTTTTTTTACATTTTTTAAAATTTGACGAGTTTAAATTTAAAAATATTATTATTTATGATAAAATTGTAAGTTAGTTGTGAATTAGTGATTTGTTATTGTTGGCTACAATTTTGTTGTTTCTGTCTGCTTGAAGTCTTGGGAGGATGGCGGAAAGGTGGCCAAGCACAATTCTCCTTGGACTATAAGAAATTGGAGCCTTTAATTTTAATTTTAGAACCAACTAAATTTGAGAAGATCACCATGTTATTATGGTTTATGTTCACGATAAACTTCTTTATGTTTTTAAACAAATGTGATTTAGGGTTGTTCATCTGGGTTCTGGTTTGGAATCTCGAATATATCAAGACTAGAACCCAGATTTCAAATCTAAATCGAAATCCAGACTGAATTAATTTAGATCAAATCCAGGCCAGATGAATCTAAATTTTAAATCCAAAATTCGGATTTACAATCCGAAACCGATTTTTTTCTTTTTTTTCTTCAGACTACGTGATCTGCTTTGGCAACTACGTTGTACTTTTTAAATTTAAATGCGAAATTCAAAGAAAAAATGGAACGAAATAAATATGAGAACCTACTGGTTTGAAGATAGGCTGCGAGTATGGCAGGAAAGCTTATGCATAGCAGCATGCGGTTCAGTATTTTGGCTATGGAGGAGAAACAGCGGTTCAGTACTTTGGCTATGGACCTATGGTGGAGGACCTGCTGGTTTAATTGAAGGTAGTCTGCAACTTGCGAGTATGGCACTTGGCAGGAAAGCTTTATGCATGGCAGCAGGCGGTTCAGTACTTTTGTCTTTTGCTATGGACCTATGGTGGAAAACCAGCAGTTAAGTACTTTGGCTATGAACTAGCATGCATGGCTATGAACCAGCAGTATTTATTCCGTTTCTTTTCTTTTCTTTTTATTGCCTTTGAATTTCATATTTAGATTTAAAAAGTACAATGAAGTTGGCAAAGCAGATCATATAGTCTTGGAAAACAAAAACCGGATTTTAGGTTTAATATCCGGTATCCTGTATCCGGTTTGGCAACCTAAGTTCCGGAACTTAGAATCGGAATCTGATTTTTCAAGTTTCGGATTAGACTGAAAAAAAACCTGACTTAGATGAATAGTCTTAATGTGACTTCATTTTAGTACTTAAAAATCTTATTCATTTCTATGAGTTCATATTAATAATTATTTTCTTAAGTTTATAAAATTTAAGTTAATTAGGTAATAGATATATATATTATTAAAACTAGGAAAAAAATTTCCTCCAAATTAGTCATCTATAAAAATGTCAAGTGTCATTTGAGTATTTCATAATTACATATTTTTAAAAAGTCTAAATAAAAACAAAAGTGCTTTCTATCAGGACTTGGTATAAAACCTAGATTTTAAACCCTTCCTAATGGACACCTCTTTATTCTATCATATTTATATAAGCAAAGCTATGCTGGATTAAGATTATGAAAATGAAAAAGCTAAAACCTTAAAACTCTCAAAGTCTTAGGTGTTGGTCGGAAACAATTTCCATTTCATTCCATTCCATCTCATTTCTTTCCTGAACATTATTCAAATATATACACTTTCAAACTAATCATTATAAATTTTTTAAATTTCTAAATAAAACAGAAAAAATAATTCAAAAATTTTCAATTTCAAAACAAAATTAATATTAAAAAAATTATATTCTAGCAATATTTTAATTTTATAATATTTTAATTCAATTTTTTCTCTCTCATTTTTCAAATATAATAAATACTTAATTCAAGCTATCTATTCATAAACTATCTTACTGTTATTCACAAAATTTTCATTTAGAAGTCCTCTTTGAAACGGTTCAACTGTTCTTAAGCGTTTAACAGTCCCCAATAAAAACAAGCCTGTACGAAATTCTACACTAGATGTAATAAAGTTGATCTCATCTAATAAAACCACGCTCAATGCAGTCTCTTTTTGCAAGTTCTCTCTCTCCTCATTCTCAGCAAACACTCTCTCTCTACAAGCTCTCTATCCTCATGCTCAGCACAGTTTCTTTCCACAAGCTCTCCCTCTCCTCATTCTCAATAAAATCTCTCTCTTCATTCTCAAAAAACTGCTTCTCTTGGTTAATAAAAGCTAATTACATTTTTTTTTCATGAACCTTGGACTTGTAGAAAATTGTTGGACAGATTTGCAAAAAACACAAGAACAATCGAACCTATCAAAAAGCTATCCAAAATACTTCACAACCTCCATTAACGAATTTCCCTATAAAAAAAAATAAAAAAATGAAAATCGACATACAAATGGTGTCACTAATTTCCAAACCGTTGACAAACTTATTTGCCAAGAAGCTTATAGTTTAGAGAGAGAGAGAGAGAACTTGTGGATGGTGGAGATGGGCTTGCACTGGGAGAGGATAGGTGGCTTCGAGGGGAAGGGGTGTAGAGAAAGGATTGAGGAAAATTTTGTTCTTTTCAGCGTGTTTATCAACTGTTATGCAAGCATATTAGTTGAGAAGTGAGAGTCTTACATCGCAAACATTCATTAGAGGACTGTTATTTGAGAGGGATCAGACAGACTAGTGGGAAGATTTTCTCTTTCATTTAATCTCATCACCATTAATACTAATTCTACACAAGATAAATTCTGCCCACCATCCTATTTGTTATTGGGGATGGTTGCCTCCGCCTAGAGAAACAGCCGTCACAAAATACAATTAGTTTGTTCGTTGGTTGGGATTCCCGTTTTCCGCCATAAGCACTAGCGACTGAACAAAATCATCATCGTCATTTATGGCAATTGGAAATTTTTTTCTGAAATCCGATGTCGAGAAAGCAAAGGCACTATATTTCAGCAGATCTGGCCCTTCCTGGCACCACATCTAAAATTGACTTGGGGTCGGATTGACAGATCCAACCAGATAGAGACTAACGCCGAGACGTTGAGTTGAATTGAGATGAATTAAATTCTTCATAAATAATAATAAATTGAGATGGTGGAGTGAGTTTTGTGAAATCTACTTAAAATGAATGTAGATGCATTTAAACGTTAATATGAGTTTAGATGTATTTATAAGAAGTTAAAAAAGATTATGGATCACACGTGTAAAGAAATGTTGAGTTGAAAAAGGTTATAAACCTCAGGTGTAAAAAGATTTTAAGTTAGCATGAATTTAATAATATGAGAATTAGATTTTTAAATATTAGACTTATTTTAAAATTAAATTGAATTGAATTAATTTCAATCTAAGTTCTAAACGGGGTCAGAGGTTGCTGGCGGGGCTCGTCGCCGTCGTACTAGAATGTAGGTGAGTTTATCGTGAGCTTCAAACTAAAGTTGATGAGTCAGATTTTGGAAAGAATGCCTGGGGTTAGGACCTTCAGTTTCTGACTTGTAAATTTAATTATATTTATATATGTTTAATATTAATATTTAAATATTAATATTAAATTATATAATTTTTTATATAATTATGTATAATCAAAAATATTATGAAAAGTATTTTGCTTTTTGATATTATTTTTTTCTTTTCGACTAGAGTTCGATAATTTCTTGCACGCCTATGCATCTTGTGAAGAGGACTACTTAGCTTTAATTTCTATTTCAGTTTTGATTGTTTTTGTTCTGTTAGTTAGATTTTTCTTTTTCTTTTTTTATGTCAATGAGTAAGTTGTGCAATCTATAAATTTAATTTGAATAGACGATTCGGAAATAATTCAATAATACTTTTTTCTATCTTATCTTCAATTTCTGATTTAGATTGTTTTTTTTTTTTTTTAGTAAAGAGTCGGTAGCCATCCACGTAGCAATCTCGTCTCAAATTTATTAAATTTTCCTTATTTAAGACAGATAAATATCGTAGTTATAAAAAAAATATCTGAAAAATTACAAATATACAAATAAATTTTTTCCAAATACAAACCAACAAACATAAACCAAATAAACAATTTAAAACAAAACCAAAAAACCGAGCAGTTCTAAACAATCCTATAAAAGCCAAAAAAAAAACTCTAAACAATTTTGAGTTCCGACTTAGAGTTAGGACCTCAATTTTTTACTTTATCCATCCTGTCTTCAATTTCTGACAGAATCTTTTTCTGTCCTATTGTATTCGATTTTTCCGTCGTATTGCATTTTAGGCCTTGGGACCTTTTTGGTTGATCAAGGAACAATCTATCCAGCTATCTTTTGGATTGGTGTATACTGAATCAGCATATTAAAGTTCGAACATTTTCCTCGCCAAATAGGATCTCCGTGCAACTACTGTTATAGCTCGATCGATCTTGGGAATCTATTAATTATATAAAAGCCGTGTTCAAGATGTCCGACTTGGCTTGCATCCTGCATTTATCGATTATGCATTAAATTCCGACCAAACAAAGTGAGATGTGGCAAAATAAATTTCAGAACTATCTAAATATTGCACGCCTCTATTATACGTATGAAGAGTTGCTCACACTGTCGTAGGAGCCGCCCAACAAACCACCACCACGCTTGCCCCTTCACAACACTCTACACGTCGGAAAACACCACTTCCACACGCAGCAATGCCACACGTGAAACCTCTGTTCCTCACTCTCGAAAACAGAGCACAAGCATTCTCCATCTTCAACCGCTGCAAGCCACCATCAGTGAGACCTCGACTCCATCCCTGACACCCATTGTCGAAGCAGACGAGGCTGCCGTCGACTTCAACCGAAACCGACTAGCCTGCCGTGCAGCCTCCCTCCCAACCACTGCCATGGTCGAGCCCAACCCAAAACTTAATCCATTGTAACTTCCCATGAAGCCCACTGAACCATACCACCACTGGTAACCCACGTTGCCGTAGGAGTCGCCCAACAAACCACCACCACCACCCTACACGTCGAGAAAAAAATATTCACAGTCACGATCTCACGGTGAGTTTCGTATCTCCCTCACGCCGTGGGTGCTCTCCATTCTTTCTCCCTCATCGCTTTCTCTCTCTCTCTCTCTTAGCTCCTTCTCTGCCACCGCACTCAACACCGTCGATCTCAGCCCATCTCCCTGCGCCATCACACGTTCACTTTTTTCTCGGTATGGAGCTCACCTCTCTGTTTGCACGTAAAGCTTGGTTATATGTATAAAATGGTATAAAATGTTTCAGTATCTTACACGTTGGACTGAAATAATATTAACTCCTGAAACCGAAATGCTTCTACGTATAAAATGTTTCAATATCTTACGCATTGGTCTGAAATAATATTTCCTCCTTCACTTACAGAAAATAAAACTTATCCTCTGTTTGATATATATATATATAATCATCCTCTGTTTCTGTGGGTAAAAAACAGAGCTTCCACTTGCAGTGATTTTTGGTTAACTGCCGGTTACAATTGTCTTGGTGGCATTCATACATAAAAAATGGAAGTGAAAGGGTGCAAAGAAAGAGTTGCACCAAGTGAGCACCGCAAATATGCCACGTACAAACTGGTCTTTACATGAAGAGGCAACCGTTGCCAAAAAATAAACTGAAGAAGAAAAAAGAAACGGTTGAAACACCATATATATTTTAGAAAATTACTCTTATTTCTTTCACTTTCTTCTCTTTTGCTCTCTCTGAAATCAATGCCACTTCGACCACAAGGCCAAGCCACTGTATATTTCTGCATTAAACTGTGCTCCGGGTGTGGAGGTGTTGTGACCAATTTCTGTTTCACATGCTGTAACGGTTATGATTTATTGTTTCTAGAATGTTAATTTTGGTATGCATTGGTGCAACGTTTAAATATTTTTTTATAATGCATTGGTGAGTGAGGATTTGAAATGAAATATGAATGTAGAACTTTCACACGGGGTGAATGAACAAAGTAGATTGGCTTTTTGTTTCCATTTGTTGGATTTCTTTTTCTGTTCATTGCTTTTGTTATTTAAACAATTTTAAAAAATTATAATTTTTTCTTTTATGCTTGATGTGTTTTTTTTTTCAATTGGGTTTGCGTGTTGTGAGTTCTGCAAACTTTTGGTTTGATGAAGTATTACATACTTGCAACTCAAAGATCAAGAGAAAGCAGTTATGGAATAAGCAAACAATTTCCATTTCTCTATTACAAGTAGAAAGAAGGAATGGAGAGAGAGAGAGAGAGAGAGAGAGAGAGAGAGAGGTCCTTCAATCCAAGTGCAATGCAGCAGCGTCATGATGGATGGAAGAATAGGCCAGGATAAAGTGTGTAGCCTAGGGCGTTGTTATATATTAATGTAAGGATGCAAATGATTCAAGATGGAGTCTTTAATCAAGAAACATATATATAAATTTCTGCATTCCTTCAATCCAATCCATTCTCCTTTGTCAAGCCTCTCACTCATTTCTTAAATCTCTTAATTGGTTTTGTCAAACAAATCAATTAATTGGTGACAAAATAACAAGGCCTTGATTCTTAAACCTCACTCAGGTAGTTGGAAGGTCTGAGGACAAGTGCAGTGCAGACTCAATTCTAATGTTATTACTATAAATATTAGTTCCCACTTGAACCAGCAGTTGAGTGCAAAGTTTCCCAGTAAATCAAACTTCTACATTTGATTTTGCTATGAGTTGTGCCTAACTCTGTGTTTTAGAATAGATATCTAACCTCTTTTGTGTTTTAGGAGGAAGGGAAGTGGTTTTGAAAAGAAAAGATAGCTGGGAGGACCTATCACGTATATAAACTATATTACATAATTGCACTAGGTTATGTCCAATAGCAAAGAAGATTTAACTACAAACTCCATGAAAAAGCATGAGGAAAGCATAACAGTAGGTACAACATATATCCAACACTTTTCTATTCAGTTTATTTATGATTTGATTAATTTGCTTACATTAAGTTAAACTAATAATTTTTATCTGATGCATTTATGCTCACTTCTAATCTTTAGTTAATTTGTTCTTTATCTCAAATCATTTGTTTCACGATGATTGTTCTGTTGTATTTATTCGTGATTTAATTAATTTGCTTATATTAAGTTAAATGATTGATCTTTATCTGATGTATTTATATTTATTTTTTAGTTTTATCTGATGCATTAATGTTCACTTCTAATCTTTAGGTTACTTTGTTGTTTATCTCAGATCATTTGTTTCTAACCATTCTCATGCATTTATTTGTGATTTAATTAATTTGTTTATGTTAAGTTTAACTATTGATCCTTATCTGATACATTTATATTCATTTCTTACTTTATGATCATTTTTATTCTTCAGAAAAATTAAAATAGAAAATGCTACAATAGCACGTAATAGAAGACGAACAATTATTGATGATAAAAGGAGAATGGATTGTGATGATGAACAAAATAGTAACGGTATAAATGATGGCATAATTGTGAGGCGTAGAATATCAATGATAATGGATGATATAGGAAGTGAAGCAATTATGTGGGTTGATGGTGAACGAAGCAAAGATAATACAATTGCCGAACCACCAAGTAAATGATTCGATTACATAATTGATGTATAATAAAACATTTTTTATAATAGGATTAATAGTAATGATACTCTTTGGTTTTCTTTTCTACGTTCTAGGAAAATACACAGAGCTTTAAAATTTTGGTTCTCCATCTTATGAATGTGATTATTGTGTAGCAATATTATGGTATGAAGAGAGAACTCAAATTTCAAGGATGCACACTCAACCGAGATTTTCTCTTTGTTGTATGGAAGGTCAAGTTGATTAAAAAGGTAATAATAAATTACATGATTTGGTATTTAATCATATTTTCTATCAGATTTTATATTTATAATGGTTTTAGTTCTCATTGTTCAATTAATTCGTTGTGGGTATTGATCAGTACACTGTTATACTATACTTTAATAAAAATTTAATGATTAAATTTTTTTATGCATTAACTTTTTTAACGATATTAATCTTATTTCAAGAAACTACTGTAGACATCAATCACAACATCAACTCAAATACAAAGGAAAATGATTATAAATCTCAGGCTTAATCATCTACGAGTAGAAAAATTTAGAAAAAATATTAATTAAACAATCATGTCTCATATTAATTGTATCTATTTTACATTACTCTAAATTGAACAGCCATATATATATTGCATTTTTAATATTGTAAATCGACCATGAAATATTTATTGGTAAAATGAACTATTTTATATATGCATGCTCCGTTTTATATATATTTCATTTGATATACATTTATCAGCTTATAGTAACTATTTAAAGTTATAAAATTCAGTATAAATAGCAGTCTGCGCATTGCGCGGGTTATAGACTCGTAAGTGTAATGGTATAGACTCGTAAGTGTAATAGGGGTGTAAACGGTCTGCTTTAATATGATTTTAAACATATTTTATATTTCAGCCGGTATATACTAGTTTTGAAATTTGAAAAATCGATACCGTACCAATTATATCCTTAAACCAGTACTTTCAATTTAATCGATTCTGGACAAGTTTGGTTTGGTTTTTCCAGTATGTTATATAATATATAATATAGTATATATATTATAGTATATAATACTAAAGTGATAATATATTGTATTATATTATAATATATATTATAATTGTATTATAGATTATAATGATATATTATATTATTTTATAATATATAGTGATATAATATTAGTATAACTATTAATACAATAGACTATAATAATAATATGTTGTTATTTATATAGGGTTTTAAAATTTAATATTATAGTAATTAGTAATTTATCATCTAATACAAAATTATTTTATATATAATTATATATTATATATATTATATATAAGAATTATATATAATATAAAAATATTTTATTTAATATAAAAAATTAAAAAATATATATATATGAACCAGCTTGGTTTGGTGTTAGAAAAAGAAAAATCGGAATCGGATCAATTTCGACCGGTTTTGAGAAAAATGAACCGATACCGAACCCACCGATTCAATCCTGTCCGATTTATCGATTCACCGGTCTTTTTTTTCACACCTTAGGTGCAAGTAGAAATTTGAGTTTGCATGGGTTCCCAATCTTATACTATTTGTTAAAAAACCTTCCATTGGAGCATAGATCATCAGTATATACCTTGTGGACAAAGTGGTAAGGGAAAAGTGGCGAGAACCTTACTATGTCATGTGGCACGATTTCTATGACGCCCCGACTCCCACATACAAAAAGTTTCGGGAATTGTAACGTCAGGATAATGACAACAAGGTCACACATCCCAACGACAAGTACCAAGTGTGTGCAACAAATAAACAGTACACAATAAATATGCAGCAGATAATAATAAATAAGTCACTAATACCAGAATTTTAATTTAATACAAATATCTAAATACAAACATCTTAAAACAAAAGCCAAAGTCCCATAAAATAATACAAGTATGAAAACAAAACATAAACCCGAGTGATCCCAAATCACTCTTCCGGCGTAGCCATATCCTCAGACTCGGCATCTGCATCAACATCAACATAATCTACAGTACTATTAAATGGTACCACAGGTAAGTTATAATCCAACTAATCTTGAGATAAAAACATATTAAAGCAACTAACCATGCATGCATATGATGCAATATGCATGAAATCCAATACACACCAAAATCTCATTTGATTCAAAATATTTCAATCAAAACATTTCCACCATTTTTCCAGAAAATGGCCCAAAACAATAACCGTAATTTTCCTAGAAAATGACACGCATAAACATATCCAACTCATGCTATTTTCCCATAAAACAGTCATTTTCCATTTATCCATTAATCCATATGCACCATGGTCTCTCCTATAGACCATCCGCACGTCCTAGTTGCATAACGAGCGATGCCCAGTTCCGTACCCAGTGTGTTCGTGGCCTGGTCATCCTCTAGCCCCCATTAGCAGAAGGGCCACAGAGTCGGCACGTAACTCGTCCAATCTCGTTATCGCCCAGCAACAACCCAGGGAACGTCACTTAGTATATTCCGCTCCCGAGTGACCAGAGGAGCTCCACCAAGATAATGCCCCATCTTGGCTTGGGGTCGTGATACACACGCTCCAACAAATTCAGTCCACACATGAAAATCCAATTTTTCAATCTCCACATGATTTTGAATGCAATTACACAAAAATCCAGTTTTCAATTTACAAAAATGAACGTGTGTACATATGCAATGTACCAAACCATAACAACAATAACCAACAACCAACCAAATCATAATATAACCAATCACACAATTACTCCGTCCTCAAATCCATCCATTCCCGAACTCTTTGGACTCAATTTGGAAACCAACCAGAACACAGTAAAATATATTAGTGCAAAAATATATTTAAATCTCAAAGTTTGTTTGGAGAAATACTTACAGCGCTTTAAAATAAATTTAGGAGGATCACGAAGGAGCTGGAAGCGCCAAAACAGCAACTTCACAGTGTAAAAACACTGTGGCCGAAATACACAGTATACCCAAATTTACACGGGATCAAACGAAAATTTGGAATTGATAGAGTAGGTTCTAGGGAGGTCGGTGAAGCTAATGGTAGTGGCATTTGGCCGTGGGTAGCGGCTGAAATGGCAGTTTAAGGACGAAAATGTGAAATCGAAAATAAGCTTGGCTAGGCTTCACCGATGACGAATCGGGGCTGGCATTGGGTCCATTGGGTTGCTAGAGGACCGGTGAGGATGCGGTAAAGAAATGGTGGCCAATGGTGGCCAGACGGCGGCGATGGGACGAAAAGAAGCCCACGGCTTCGCACGACTCGCAGTGGCTAACGGCGGCATTAGCCGGCCTAAAAATGGAGGGGTGGTGTTGCCAGTGGATGGGGAACCGAGTGGTGCCGGCGATGAGGGCCATGGACGGCCGGCAGCGGTGCTGGGAGCTGAAGGCCGAACGCATGGGGGAGAGGAGAGAGAGAAACGGGGGAGAGAGAGAGGTCAAGCGGGAATGAGCTGAAAAAGAAAGAAAGGAAAGAGGAAAAGAAAAGTAGAGATAAAGAAATGAGATCCAATCCTTATAATTAGAGTCCCAAAAATGATCTAATGAAAAAGATTTTAAAACTGCAAGCTAAATAAAATAATCCAAACGCAGTAAAATGCTTAATTAAAACAATAATAATTTTAAATCTAAAAAAAAACCAATTTAAATTAAAGATCACTTTAAATGTAAAACAATAAATAATAATAAGAAAGCCCATTAAAATAATTTTTCTCAACTTAAGAATATTATAAAAATAATATAATAAAACTCCCTTAATTTTAAAACAAGAGAACAAAGCCTTAAATTACTTTTAATAATCCTTCACTAAAATTACACTAAAATACGGGATGTTACATTCTTCCCTCCTTAAATAAAATTTCGTCCTCGAAATTGGTAAGGTCAAACATTAAGACTAAGACAAGGATAAGGTTCAACTAAAAGCAAACTTAAGAAACATACCAGCAGGGTCAACCAAACAAATACAGATATTGCTCCCTCATATCGGCTTCTCGCTCCCAAGAGAAATCTTGAGCCAACGGATCACTCCATGACATCTTCACCAAAGGTATCGACCTGGACCTAAACCGTTGCACTTTCCAATCCACAACTGAGTCTGAACAACTTCATAAGCAAGGTTAGGCTGAAGTTGAATGCATTTTGGGTCCACAAAACGTGGTTCTTGCTGACCAAAACTCTTCTTCAACGACGACACATGGAACACATCATGAACATCCTCGAAATAATCGGCAATACTACTCTATAAGCGACAAGCCCAACCTTCTCCACAATCTGAAAAGGACCAACATACCTCGGGCTAAGCTTTCCCTTCTTACCAAAGCGCTTAACGCCTTTCATAGGAGAGACTTTAAGATAAACCCAATCGCCTTCCTCAAAAGATAAGTCTCTTCTTCTCGTGTCAGCATAACGTTTCTGACGACTTTGCGCTTCCGCCATTTTATCCCTTATAACCCGAACTTGATCTTTCATTTCTTGAATCAACTTAGGCCCAATTAATTTACTCTCACCCACTTCATCCCAACACAAAGGTGATCTACACTTTCTTCCATACAAAACTTCATACGGGGCCATCTGAATAGAGGCATGAAAACTATTATTATAAGCAAATTCTATCAACGGCAACTGATTTTTTCAACTTCCCTGGAATTCCATGACACAAGCCCGTAACATATCCTCTAAAGTCTGAATAGTATGCTTAGACTGACCGTCAGTTTGAGGGTGATAAGCAGTATTGAACTTCAACTTAGTGCCTAAAGCTGCCTATAAGCTCTTCCAAAAATGAGACGTGAACCTTGGGTCTCAATTCGATACAATACTCTTAGGTACTCCGTACAAACGCACTATCTTCTTAACATACAACTGAGTCAACTTTTCCAAAGAATCGGTATTATTGACAGGCAAGAAATGGGCACTCTTGGTCAACCGATCAACAATCACCCAAACTGAATTCTTCCCACTAGGAGTCCTCGGAAGATCTACTACAAAATCCATAAAAATGTCATCCCACTTCCACTCAAGAATAGGGAGAGGTTGAAGCTTACCAGCAGGTCTTTGATGTTCAGCCTTGACTTGATGGCACGTACCACACTTCTCAACAAACATGGTGATATTCGTCTTCATACCTTCCCACCAAAAATTTCTCTTTAAATCTCGATACATCTTGATATTTCTAGGATGAACTAAATAAGGAACTGTATGAGCTTCTGCTATGATTCTCTCTTTAAATTATGAATCTCGAGGTATCACTCTTCGATCCCGAAATCGAAGAACACCATCTTTATCCAAACTGTAGTGCATGGGTCCTTTAGACTTCCTAACTCTCTTCCTGATATCCAACAACTTAGGATTCCTTCTCTGGAGAATCTTCAATTCTTCAAAATCAACCCGAACATCCAAAACTGAAGAGAGCAATTCTTCTTGCTGCGAACTCTCAATAAGCAGTCTCTTCATCCCACAAAGGAGAAAGTCCAATCCTGACGACTCTGCCTCATCCACTAATTGAGACTTCCTACTCAAGGCATCAACAACTATATTAGCTTTCCCTGGATGATACTTGATCTCACATTGATAGTTGCTAATCAGCTCTAACCATCGCCTCTGCCTCATATTAAGATTTTTCTGAGAAAACAAATGCTTCAAACTCTTGTGATAAGTGAAGACTTCACAAACTTCCCCATACAGATAATGTCACCAAATCTTGAGAGCAAACACCACAGCTGCCAACTCCAAATCATGAGTAGCATAATTCTTCTCATGAACTTTCAACTGACGAGATGCATAAGTAACAACTCGTCCCTATTGAATAAGAACACATCCTAATCCAAATTTAGATGCATCACTAAATACCACAAACGGCTTGTGTGGCTCCAGAAGTGCCAAAACAGGAGCGGTTGTCAGTCTCTTCTTCAATTCTTGGAAACTCCTCTCGCATCAATCTGACCAAACAAATTCAGCATTCTTTCTAGTCAAAGCGGTGAGAGGTCCAGATTATCGAGAAAAACTTTCAACAAATCTCCAATAATATCCGGCAAGTTCCAAGAAACTCCGAATCTCGCGCACCATTGAAGGACGTGGCCAAGACAAAACAGCTTCTACCTTGCTAGGATCTACTGCCACTCCATCTCGAGAAATTACATGGCCAAGAAATTTGACTTCTTCCAGCCAAAANGACAAATATCCGATAATACCCGGCAAGTCCCAAGAAACTCCGAATCTCGCGCACCGTTGAAGGACGTGGCCAAGACAAAACAACTTCCACCTTGCTAGGATCAACAGCCACTCCATCTCGAGAAATTACATGACCAAGAAATTGGACTTCTNTAGATGAAGATGATAAGCATGCTCTTCCAAGTCTCGAGAATAAATCATAATATCATCAATAAATACTACCACAAACGAATCCAGATAAGGTTGAAATACTCGGTTCATCAAATTCATAAAAGCTGCAGGAGCATTAGTCAACCCAAAAGGCATCACCTTGAACTCATAATGCCCATATCGCGACCTAAAAGCAGTCTTGGGAATATCTTTATCCCATATCCTCAACTGGTAGTATCCTGATCTCAAGTCAATCTTGAAGAAAATATCTGCTCCTTGAAGCTGATAAAATAAATCATCAATACGGGAAAGCGGGTACTTATTCTTGATGGTCACTTTATTAAGTTTCCGATAGTCGATACACCTTCTGAAAGTACCATATTTTTTCTTAACAAACAAAACTAGTACTGGCCAAGGCGACGTACTAAGCTAAATAAAACCCTTGTCAACCAATTCTTACAACTGGATCTTCATCTCCTTCAATTCAGCTGGTGCCATACGATAAGGAGCTTTGTGCACAGGAACGGTTCTAGATTCCAAATCAATAGCAAACTTCAACTCACGAATTGGAGGCAACCTTGGCAAATCATCTACAAACACATCTAGAAATTCTTCTACAACTGGAATGTCCACTAAAGACTTCTTCTCGGATGGTGCAGACACCACTTGAACCAGAAATACATCAGCTCCATAAACTATATCTTTCTTTGCTTGCACTGCAGATATAACTGTCGGCTTCGCCTTCAATTTACTTCCCACATATTCCAAATAATCTCCTTCCGAAAGTTGGAAACCAATAACTCGACTTCTACAATTGATACAGGCCGAATACCAGTACAACCAATCCATCCCAAGAATAATATCAAACCCAAACAACTTGAATATAATTAAATCAGCCTCAAGTATCCTTCCACCAAAATTCAAAGGACACCCCATCGCTACTTTAGAACACCACACCAACTCACATACAAGACTTGTTGAACTTCAGTACAACCACAAACTTCAAACGTCACTATCCACCTTCTAGCCCGCAATGGATCCTCTTCACCAGTAAAAGCAGGTGTCCTATGCACTAAAAAGCGCTCATAGGTGCACCCAGCTTGAACTGCTCTATTTAAATCTCCTCGGGGGGATTGGAAATTGTGCTGGAGAAACTCCGTCATTCTGTTTAATGCCCCGGCTATGGCATAATTTTTGTCACCACGAGGCAACTCATCCTTGGGCACATCAGTCGGCCTCCTTGGTCTAACCATTTTCCTGGCAAAGCATCACCTTCAACCCCATTAAGTCTCCGGACAAAATTTAAATAAGAGTAAAAGCAACACCCAAATAAAATAAAATAAAACAACATAAAATAAAATAGAATAGAATAAAACCAATCAAAGATAACAACAAATAATAAATTGAAACCATTAAAAATAACATACTTCAAACCAAAATAATTTTAAATCACAACTTAAAAAATTTCTAGTACTTCACCTAAGGGACATGTGGCTTTACCCAGAGACGAACTGCTCTGATACCACCTGTGACGCCCCGACTCCCACGTACAAAAAGTTTTAGGAATCGTGACGTCAGGATGATGATAACACAGTCACACATCCCAACGACAAGTACCAAGTGTGTGCAACAAATAAACAGTGCACAATAAATACGCAGCAGATAATAATAAATAAGTCACTAGTACCAGAATTTTAGTTTAATACAAATATCCAAATGCAAACATCTTAAAACAAAAGCCAAAGTCCCATAAAATAATACAAGTCTGAAAATAGAACATAAACCCGAGTGATCCCAGATCACTCTTCCGGGGAGCCATATCCTCAGGTTCGGCATCTGCATCAACATCAACATAATCTATAGTACCATTAAATGGTACCACATGTAAGTTATAATCCAACCAATCCTGAGATAAAAACACATTAAAGCAACTAACCATGCATGCATATGATGCAATATGCATGAAATCCAACACACGCCAAAAATCTCATTTGGCTCAAAATATTTCCATCAAAACATTTCTACCATTTTTCCAGAAAATGGCCCAAAACAATAACCGTCATTTTCCTAAAAAATGACACGCATAAACATATCAAACTCACGCTATTTTTCTAAAAAACAGTCATTTCCCATTTATCCATTAATCCATATACACCATGGTCTTTCATATAGACCATCCGCATGTCCTAGATGCATAACGAGCGATGTCCAGTTCCGTATCCAGTGCGTTCGTGGTCAGGTCATCCTCTAGCCCCCGCCAGCAGAAGGGCCACAAAATCGGCATGTAACTCGTCCAATCCCGTTGTCGCCCAGCGACAACCCAGGGGACATCACTCAGTATATTTCGTTCCCGAATGACCAGAAGAGCTCCACCGAAATAATGCCACATCTCGGCTTGGGGTCATGATACACACGCACCAACAAATTCAGTCCACACATGAAAATCCAGTTTTTCAATCTCCACATGATCATGAATGCAATTACACGAAAATCCAGTTTTCAATTTACAAACATGAACATGCGTGCATATGCAATATACCAAACCATAACAACAATAACCAACAACCAACGAAAATAATAATATAACCAATCACACAATTACTCCGTCCTCAAATCCATCCATCCATGAACTCCTTGGACTTAGTCCGGAAACCAACCAGAACACAGTAAAATATGTTAGTGCAAAAATATATTTAAATCTCAAAGTTTGTTTGGAGAAATACATACAGCGCTTTAAAATAAATTTAGGAGGATCACGAAGGAGCTGGAAGCGCCAAAACAGCAACTCCACAGTGTAAAAACACTGTGGCCAAAATAGATAGTATACCCAAATTTACACGGGGTCAAACGAAGATTTGGAATTGATAGAGTAGGGTCTAGGGAGGTCGGTGAAGCTAATGGTAGTGGCATTTGGCCGTGGGTGGCGGCTAAAACGGCAGTTTAAGGCCGAAAATGTGAAATCGAAAATGAGCTAGGCTAGGCTTTACTGGTGACGGATCGGGGCTGGATTGGGTCCATTGGGTTGCTAAAGGGCCAATGAGGATGTGGTGAAGAAATGGTAGTCAATGGTGGCCGAACGGCGACGGTGGGACGAAAAGAAGCCCATGCCTCGTAGCGGCGTTAGCGGGCCTGAAAATGGAGGGGTGGTGTCGCCAGTGGCTGGGGAACCGAGTGGTGCTGGTGGTGAGGGCCACTGACGGCCGGCGGCAGTGTTGGGAGCTGAACGCCGAACGCACGGGGGAGAGGAGAGAGTGAAATGGGAGGGAGAGAGGTCGAACGGGAATGAGCCGAAAAAGAAAGAAAGGAAAGAAAGAAAAGAGAAAGGAAAGAGGAAAAGAAAAGTAGAGGAAAAGAAATGAGGTACAATCCTCATAACTGGAGTCCTAAAAATAATCCAACAAAAAAAATTTTAAAATTGCAAGTTAAATAAAATAATCCAAACGCAGTAAAATTTTTAATTAAAAAAATAATAATTTTAAATAAAAAAAAATCAATTTAAATTAAAGATCACTTTAAACGTAAAATAATAAATAATAATAGGAAAACCTATTAAAATAATTTTTCTCAACTTAAGAATATTATAAAAATAATGTAATAAAACTCCCTTAATTTTAAAACAAGAGAACAAAGCCTTAAATTAATTTTAATAATCCTTCATTAAAATTACACTAAAATACAGGATGTTACAATTTCTTTGTAACCAACATTGAAATGCTTCAAATTTCTTAGGCTTAATTTGTGGGACCACTCAATCCATGTTACTCTTCAAGAAAAATTTCATGAAATAATTCTTCAAATCAACGAAAGCAATTAGTTATCAAAAGCCAATATTAATATCAGTCAATATTTATCATATTTAAATAATAGAGTAGTGTCCAATGAATGGGAGAGCTGAATCCAAGTCAACTATATTTGAGTGCATTTTTAGCACAAGGATTTAGATCTGTCAATGTGTGTTCCACATCTCTTTATAAATATTGTTCAGTCGGACTGATGGGGGAACCTCGAGGGCAAGCACAGAATTTGCCCATGCTCTTCCTTATTGGACCCGTTAGAAAGTTAAGAATGAGTGGTTTTTCTTTGATCGAGAAGTGTTATAGCCACACAAAAATTATATAAAATGTAATCATATAAATTGATGTGGTTTTGTGTAATCCATTAAATCTATTTTGCAATCAAAGTAACTTTACTATTGATGTCGTGTTTCACAGCCTGAGTAGTACCACGAGGCCCAAGCTCCACATCGCCTGTAATAGGAGGGAAAAGAGGCTCCGGTGACAGCCAGGGTCACTCCGATGCCAAAGTTAGAGAATGAATCTATGAAGAATGCTTAAAGATATAGAATGAATAGAAAGAGTTATCAGACAGAGAGTGAGTGAGCTCCCGTATAAGGGATAGCCCTTATTTATACTTGATCCAAATCCCGTTGCTGAGGGGGATCCTGGTGTGTCAGGTGTTAGACCTGCTACCACTCATTTTCTTGTTACCATAGTGTCAGTCCGCGGTCTAGGCGGCGGAGGGAGATCATGTGCCATACTAGGTCTGTCCTGCAGCCACCCTCATGACAGTATAGGGTGTCAGATTGTGGGCAAGCCATCCTCTATATATGGGGCGGGCTTGGTCTCCTAACACAGGCATTGACTGCGGCGTGCCTCGAGTCTGTCGAACTTGTGACCGATCCTGCCCGGTGCTTTGTGGTAGGGTTCGGCAAGTTGTCGACCCCCGGGACATTCTCCTTGGCACCTCTAAGCTTGGTGTCGATAGGCCATCCCGAGTTGGTTCGCATTAGGTACCCGACCCTTCGACCTGGGGTTTTCAGCTTCCTCCCTTGGGCCTGGGGTTCCATAACTCAGCCTCCTTGGGCTCGGGCCCTTCTGGGACGGGCCATGTGCTCAGTTCTCGATTTTGTGGCCTGGGATGTCTAGATTCCTTCCTTGGGCCTGTGGTTCCAGCTCGGCCTTCTTGGGCTCGAGCCCTTTCGAGATGGACCCTCCCTCACAGTACCCCACGAATTCCTATCACGTTGACGGTGTGAGAATTTATAACTCCTCCATCACAATTTCGCCTGTTCGGTTCCTGCCGATTCGACTTCCCGAGGCCAGTTGCATACTCAATAAATGCATTTCCTCATTTCCTGCGAGCGTTCCATCTTCGAATGGTTGATTGGACGTGTCGGCTGGCCTTCTCTTCATGCCCTGGGTCCTCATTGGTTCTTGCCTCCCACGCACTTGACGTGACGGCTGCCATTCTAGCCATCGCCTCGGCTACTGGCATCCGCGTGGCTCTCGTTGGCATCATCACTACTAGGGCGCTTCGTTTCCCGTGCATCGTCCAACCTTCCCTTACTGTATAAAGCCCCTTTCCCCCTCTTCTTCCTCTCTTACAGTCTTCCTTCAATTCCCTTACAATCTCCCTTGAGTTCCTCCGAGTTCCATTTCTCCAGCCACCGTGTTCCTTCGACCACTCCTCCTTCAACTGTAGTTTGCCATTCCTTCGAGTTCCTCCATTTCTCCCTCAACCGTGTTCCTCGTGTTCCTTCGAACTCCTCCATTCCTTCGAGTTCACTTCGTTTCTTCCCGCTGCTTCTCACCGTCACGATGGCACCTAAAGTCGATCTTGTTCCTCCATACTTCGGTGGGAAACGCTGGGTTTCCTTTGTCTCCGACGCTGATCCAGGGCATTCCATTCTAAGTATAGGATTCCCCCTTCCATGGTTCTGGAGATGCCTCGGGGAAAGCATGCGGTGAACCCTGACGTCACCGCAATGAGGGTGGCTCTCTTCCAGTTAATGTTCGCCAATGGTCTTCACTTCTCGTTTTGTCGCCTGGTCCGGTTTTACATTACCTCGAACTGGCCCCGTCGCAGCTCCACCCTAACGCGTGGCCCCTTTTGATTTCCAGTTGTGTCATCTACCCGGATGGTACTAAGCAAGACCCAAAGAATATCCAGAACTGACGCCCTAGGAGTTCTTTTACGCATATCGACTTGTTTACCGACTGGGTAACATCGTCAGCTACCAAACCCGATCTTCAGGCCGAAAGATCGGTTCGCTCGAGGGGCGTGACTCGAGCATAAATGAATGGTCCCGCAAGTTCTTCTTCGTGTCAGACCCGGACTGGAATATCATGAAGGGGAAGCTGGCCACAAAGAGTTCCCCATTCAGGCATGTTGGGGGTACCCCTTGTCTGCAGAGAGCCTGGAACTTACCCTTAATCAACGGGAAAAGGCTCGGTACAAGTTGGTCATAACTTAGGTGAGGGCCCACCCGGACGAGTCAAAGACCAATGTGGTCCTTTCTGACGAGAACATTTGTGACTACTTGATCATGCCTGACTGCTTATACGCTATGAGATGAAATTTCTTGGGTAGTGTCCTGCCTCTTGAGTCCCATCCCTCTCGATGAAAATGCGCCTCGCATCTTTCTACCCTCCAGGCCAAGTGATCGAAGGTGGGCAATGATTCTTCTACATAAAGTGGTGAGGTTGGGGGCTCTACTCCTTCTGGTGGTCGGGTTAGGGAATCTGAAATTCGTTCCCAAATGCCTCGCGTCTGGGAGTCCGTGCACGCAGAGATTCAGGTTCCCTCAACATGGGGGATGCTAACGTCATTTCCCAGTGGTTCTGGCCCTGCTGCTAGTCCTTCTGCTTCAACTAGTTCTTGACTGGCCATACCTTTCCACGACCCATTGCTTCCTTCTATAGAAGAATTGGAAGCTTGTGACCTTCAGGAGGCGTTTTTTGCCTCACTGGCGCACCCCCTCCCTCACGAGTCTAGCTCGTTCGAGCCCTTTACTTCTTTTGAGGATACTCTTCAGGAGGAGACTGTCGGCAGGGTCCCATAGGCAGGTTCGTCTGCCGGGCCCCGAGATCCCTCTCGAGACTCGACTCAAGGAGATTCTGAGGGCGAGGCAGGCAAGACAAACCTGGAGCCTGGGTCACAGGAGGAAGAGTCAAGCCCTTCCCTAGTCTCAACTCATGGAGACAGCGAGACGACCTTTGAACCTCGGTCACGGGAGGCAGAGCCAAGCCCTTCGCAAGCCTCGACTCATGGAGACACTAAGGGCAATGAAGGCCACTCAACCCCGGACCCCAGGTCATGGGAAGCAGAGCCAAGCCCTTCCTGAGCCACAAGCCCAGAAGGGATGTGGGGGAGAAGATGGAGATGGAGAGGGTAAGGAAGGCGAGGGGTCGGGTCTCGAAGCTCCTCTTGCTGCAGCTCGGAGCTTGGCTGAGGATGCTCCCCACGTCATCAACCTAAGTGACGATGCCGACTCTAGAGCTTCAACTCTTGTGGCGCCCGGGCCGGGCAACAAGACATGGGGATCCCTTCCCAATTTTTCTTGGCAGCTAGCAGTTGTCGGCCCATCATCTTCTTCTGGGGCAGAGAGGACATAGGCCCCTGCCTCGATTGTGGAGAAAGCTCGTGTAGATGCCTCCAAGAGAGTAGGCCAGATGTTGTGACCCCTGTTCGCCCAGGCATGCTCACCTTCCTCCAAGGCAGAACAGAAGCAGGCCCCAACCTTACCTCTCACTCATTATTACTCACAAAACTCTCTTTCTCCTCTTTCTTTTTATAGGCCAGGGACTAATTGGCCATGACAATCAAAGAGGAATTGGGAGAGTTGGAGGAGACCAACCGAGAGCTTGGGTCCTTGGGCCGTTTCGGTTAATTCAAGTTGAAGCAAGCGACTCGGAAGATAAAGGACCTCAAGACCGAGCGAAAGGAGTTGATCAGGGAGGTGGAGTATATGAAGGAGCAAGACTAGCACCTAGAGATAGTCGCTGCTAGGTGAAAAGAGAAGAAGAAGAAGCTCAAGGGCCTTTTGCGCAATGCTGACCAGGACTTCTTTCGTTTGATGTCGGAGAAGCAACGGCTCGAAGAGGCCTGCATTACTTCTTAGTGGTGCTTAGTCACTCGGGAAGTAAAGCTGGAGGTCACCTGGGAACAGTTGGAGTCAGCTCAGGAGGAACTGCAGAAGTCCAAGGAAGAGATGGAGTCTGCCCAAAGAGAGTTAGAGGAATCCCGATGGGGTTGAACCCTAGCAATTGGGCAATGTTCAAGGCTTTTATTCGAGAACTTCAGGCACTCTCAGAAGGCCCAACACTTGAGGGAACAGCTGCGGTAGGCGAAAGCATGCATTGATGAGCTCTCACAGTCGAGGATCTAGAAGAACATCGACCTCCTATCCCGCAACATGGAGATTGCCAACTCGAGGTCTCGTCTGGGCGACATTGCCAAGTATTGTGAGGAGGTCCAGCCCCGGATCATAAATGCCAACACCATCCGGGACACTGCCTGGTTATACGGCTATCGTATTGGCCTCAAAAGGATGCATTAACACCTATTGCAGCATCTCGAGCTGGACTTGCGTACCTTATCTTTAGCGCCCCCCCCCCTTTAGGTTCCGAGGAGCAGGCTTTCGTCAAGAATTTTGGGAAGCCAGGGTATCCTCCCCCTCCTTCATCCAAGTGATGGGCTCGAGCCCCTCACCCTTTATCCTCTCTTTTTTGTAGTGTCTTGTATAACATAGCCCTCCTTTTTTCCCGCAGCGAGTCAAGTGACTCGTCTTCTTGCGAGTGTAAGGGCTCAACTTATATCGAGTCGAGAAACTCGTCTTCTTGCAAGTGTAGGGACTTGACTTTGTTGGACGCAGGGTCAGGACCAAATCCGGGGACTAGGAACGTTACCCCACAGTGAGTCAAGGGACTCATCTTCTTGCGAGTGTAGGGACTCGACTTTGTTGGACTAGGGGGTTGGGACCAAATCCTGAGACTTGGGACCTTATCTCACAGCGAGTCAAGGGACTCGTCTTCTTGCGAGTGTACTCGGCTTTTATCAAGTCGAGAGTCCGGTCTTCTTGCGAGTGTAGGGACTCGACTTTGTTGGATGGGAGGTCGAGATCAAATCCTGGGATTTGGAACGTTACCCCACAGTGATTCAAGGGATTCGTCTTCTTGCAAGTGTAGGGACTCGACTTTGTTCCATTTAGACAATAGGAGATTTGAGAAAAACATCCTAATGTTCTCATTCATTCATAATTGTTGGTATAAATTGCTACCTCATGCTTCTACACATAGTACTTTTTTAAGTGTTCGGCATTCCAGGGGTGGGGTAGCTCGTGTCCATGGCTATCCTTGAGGCGATAGAAGTGTGATCGGTTGCTTTCAGTGACTACATAAGACCCTTCCCATCGTGGCTCCAACTTTCCTTCCTCCAGGATAGTTATTCATGTCTATCGCAACACCATGTCGCCTACCTTAAAGGATCATGGCCTGACTCATTTGTTGAAGTACTGCTCTGCCTTCTTTCCTCCCTTCTTTCCTCTAGGACATCTAGGTTCTCGGCTAGCCTTTCGTTGTTTGTGTCCGGGTTAAAGTGTTGGCTACGGAATGTGGGCATTCCGACTTCTACGGGAATTACAGCTTCGCTCCCATAAGTGAGAGCGAAAGGCGTCTCAACGGTGGGGGTTCAGACAGTGGTTTAGTATGCCCACAATACGTTTGGGAGTTCTACAGCCCACGCTCCTTTATGTGCCCCGATCTTTTTCTTGAGGGTGGAGAGGAGGGGGTTTTGTTGGTTGCCTCAGCCTGCCATTGGCTTGAGGGTATCTTGGCGAGGAATACTTTACCTTAATCCTGAGCTCTGTGCACCATTCTCGACAGTGTGTGCAGTCGAACTGTCTCCTGTTGTCCGATATGAACCTCTGAGGTTTGCCAAATCGGCAGACAACTGACTTCCACAGGAACTTCGTGATGGTTCGATAGGTGATGCTTACGAGTGCTTCCGCTTCGACCCACTTAGTGAAGTAGTCGACTACAACCATGACAAACTTGGCTTCTCCCATTGCTACAGGAAAGGGGTCAATCAGGTCTTGGCCCCATTGGGCGAAAAGCCACGGGGCCATGATTGATGTCAGCTCCTCTACCGGGCAGTGCGAAATCAGTCCATGCTACTGACACTTGGCATTTCTTAAAGAATTCTTCCACATCTCTGAGGGACCTTAGTAGTATCCGGCCCGGGTTACCCTTGTAACCAAAGCCCTTCCTCCTAAGTGGCTTCCATGAATCCTTTCATGGATCTCGGCTAGCACGCACTGGGCTTAGTCCAGTGAGAGGCATCTAAGGAGTGGCTCGGAGAAACCTCTTTTATAAAGTACTCCTTCCAGCAGGGTGAACCGAGCGACCCTGTTCCTGACCTTCCATCCTTTTTTTGGCTTGCTGGGTAGTTGCCCTTCCTGCAGGAACCTCTGGATGTCTGTCGCCCATTCGGGCGGTGCTGGGATAGTAATTGACACTTCCTCCCCGATGGACGGGGCATCGACCGTTCGGACCATGGTGTGTTTTGGAAGTGGAAGTTCTTCCTGTCCCAACACAGCCCTCGCCAAGCGGTCTGCCTTCTGGTTTTCTCCTCTTGACACTTGTTGAATGCCAAAGTAGCGGAAGCGGTCATGCTCATTGCAGATCAATTGGAGGTACTTCTTCAGTCTTTCTCCTTTTGAGGTGAATTGCCCTATTACTTGGCTAACCACAACTTGGGAATCAGCCCTCACTTCTATTTTCTCAACTCCTAGTAACTGTGTGATGGACATTCCCGTTAAGAGTGCTTCATACTCGGCTTCATTGTTTGTCACTTTAAAGGCCAGTTTGACTGCATAACTATGCTCCTCTCCTTACTCAATAATGATGTGCACCCTTGCTTCTCCGCCAGCCCGGCAGGACGAGCCGTTTACGTAGACCTGCTAGGGCTTTCCTTAGGGTGCACCCCGGTACTTCCTCCAGAAAGCTGGTGAACTTGGCAACAAAATCTGTCAATGCTTGTCCTATGATTGCGGCTCGGGACTGGTACTTCATGTCGAATTTGCTGAACTCAATTGCCCATTTAGCGAGCCGTTCCGAGGTGTTTGGTTTTTGTAACACCTACTTGAAAGGGAGGTCGGTGAGCACTTTCATCGGGTGGGCTTGGAAATACGACCTTAATCTCCTGCTGCGACAATTAGGGCGAACACAAGCATTTCGGTTCGGGGGTACCTTGCTTTAGCACCACCAAATGCTTGGCCCATGTAGTAGACGGACGGCTATCCTTCTTTCTTTTCCCGGACCAGTAGAGTTGATACGGCGTGTGGGGACATTGCCAAGTACATAGTCAAGGTCTCACCTGGTCTCGTCTGGCTTAGTAGTGAGGGGTGACTCTGGTACAACTTCAAATTGGTGAAGGCATGTCCCAAGTCTCATCCCAATTTGGGCCTTCCTCAGGACTTTGAAGAAGGGTAGGCACCGATCGGTTGATTGGGTGATGAACCGGTTTAGGGCTGCCACTCGTTCGGCCAGCCTCTGGACTTCATGAAGGTTATAGAGGGAAGGCATTCCCATCATTGCTTCTACCTTCTCGAGATTTGTTTCGATCCCTCTTCTTTGAGACCATGTACCCTAGGAACTTACCTGTCTTCACATCGAATGCACACTTCAACTGGTTGAGATTCATCCGATACTGCCGAAGGACGGAGAACGCTTCTCGTAGATCTGCCAAATGTTGTCCTGACGCTTTGCTTTTCACTAATAGATCATCTACGTAGACTTCCATATTTCGGCCGATCTACTGTTTGAAGATTCGGTTGACTAACCGTTGGTAGGTGGCCCATACATTCTTCATGCCGAAAGGCATCGCTTTGTAGCAGTAGAGCCCTTGATCTGTTATGAATGCTATTTTTTCTTCGTCGATCAGGTTCATCCTGATTTGGTTGTACCCGAAATGACTATTTAATGTAGTTTTGGTGAAGAAGGCTAACGGAAAGTGGCAGATGTGTGTCGACTTAACCGACCTGAATAAAACATGCCCCAGAAGATAGCTTCTCCTTACCACGCATTGACCTAATAGTGGATTCGACAGCAGGGCACCCCCTAGTGGACCTCCCAAATGAATCCTACCGCTAAGAGGCGATTTGTGACGCCCCCAAATTCCACTTGGGATCGGACGGACATTTGAAGCGTAGAGACATGCAACATAAGGTTACCTGCCCCCGTTCATGATATATAAGATGCAATGTTCCTAACATGTATCTAGCATTATACAATATTCGTAGTGGATAATTTTTTTTTTTTAACAATACTATACACCAAACTGAAATATCCTAAATACTTAAAATATACTTCATACATAATGACATACTAAACAACTGAGATCACAACACTAGTCCAAAATAGCTACGATCAAAAGAGTGCTGGAGATTGAACTCCACAAATACTGTACTATCATCTACGTCGCATCGTCGCTTAGTCGACCATTTCCAGTTGGTCGATTCTCGATTCTCCTTCAGATCCTGTAACAAGATCTACCATTTGAGGGGAATGGTAATTGGGACTACCATAGTGAGATTTGATTACAAATCTCAACAAATTAACAAAAAAATCTTCACACAGGTTAATGATGCATGCATGGCAATAAAAACATGAATGCATAATAAAATTATAAGTAATCATAGCATAACTTAACATATAATATAACATAACTGATATAACTTAAACTAAAGCGTGAACTGAACTTGACTTGCTTAAACTAAACTAGATTTCAACTGAGACTTGACTTGACATTAACTTAATATGAGACTTAAATTCTGAAACTTAACTTGACATGAACTTGAACTTAAAGTGAAACTTTACTTTTTATGAATTTGAACTGGCTTCTTTACTTAACATGAACATGATCTGAGATTTAACTTAATATGAAATTAAACTAACTTCTTTACTTAATATGAATTTGGACTTGAATTTTGAAACTTAACTTGACACGAACTTTAACTTAAGCTGAAACTTAATTTTGCATGAACTTGAATTGACTTCTTTACTTAACATGAACTTGGACTTGAATTCTGAGAATCAAAATGATTCTGTCAGTCGTTTCTTCAGGAATAGTAAACAATCATAATGATTCCACCCAATATATTATGTCAGAGATACTCAGACAATCAGAATGATTTCATCATGAGTATTTTAAATCACGTACCCTAGCAATCAAAATGATTCCATCAAGAGTACCTAGTAATACTTTGACAATCAGAATGATTACATCACAAGTATTTTAAATCACCCTAGCAATCAAAATGATTCTACCAGAATTACCTAATAATACTCTGACAATCATAATGATTACATTAGGAGTATCTGTATAATTGAGCTTGAACTTAACTCAAAAGATATGACTTACTTGAGATATAAACATTTTGTAATAAGGTATAACATGTAACAGACAACATACTTAACATAACATACTTGTAATAGTGAATGTCACATGACATGACATAGATGTAACAGATGCATACTTAACTTAACATGACAGACTTGTAATTTATAACAATACGTGACATAATATCTTGTATAACAAATGAATGTGTAATAACTTGACATGGCACATATGATAATATACATAAATAAATTGTAGTTCCCTTACTTATTACTCATACACATTAAACTGATAGTAAGTTAAAACTTAATTTACCTTGGTCTTCGCATTTTCTAGATAAAACTCAAGCGCAATCACGAGAAATATGGAAAAAAGTTAGAAGTTAGTCATTAACAATTAGAAATGTAGAAAAATATTAAGTTAGAGTAAAATTACCGTTTTACCCTTTATATGAGGAAAAATGACCATTTTCCCCCTACCTTAAGGATTTTGCATCCTAACTCCAAAAATACTAAACTTTACATACCTCATGTAAATTTTGTCATAACTTAAATATCTATTTAGAAAAATTTAAAATTAAATACAACCATTAAAATTCTATAGGGACCGAAATTTACATAGGCTATTTCCTTTAATTTTTATTTCTAATTTGTTTTGATCAACCACTTGATCCATGACTTATAAAGATGTGATCTTCAAATTAAAACATCACATGGTTTAAAAAGGTGTCCTAAAATAGATCCAAGCTTCAAACTCAGATCATATGATTAAAAATCAACCAAAACATAAATGTAGCCAAAAACATTATCACTTTGGCGTAACCAAATATCTCCTTACAAAACAATTCAAATATTTGAAACTAACATAAAATATCTTCAAAACAACATTCTAACATGTATATAATAGACTTAGGATTCTCAAATAAAAATATCAAACCCATTGGAATAAGATTAAACTATAAAAAATTTAAACTTTCTCAAAACGTAAACTTATTTCTTCTTCCAACTTCTAAGTTTTTAGATCTAAGAAAATATTTCACCAAAACTTTTAATCATGCAACAAATCCTCAACTAATAATCTTATACATATATTAACAGAACTTCATAAAAATTTTGAACCAAAATCTATTCATTAGCTTGGTCAAAAACTCCAAAATATAACACATTCTCTAGTTTATTGCTCATAATTACCTTTATGGGGTTTAAATAACTTTTTACCAATGAATGGTCTCTAAATGGAACAAATAAAGTATCCACATAAACTAAACTAAGAAAGAAACAACTTTCATGAAGGAAAATGTGCGAGAAAATACTTACAAAAACTTAGAATCAAGCATGCAAAAGAGATAAGAAAACATGCCCGAGAGTGTCTTTTGTATTCTATCAAAGAAAAGTGTAAATGAGGGTTACTTTTCATGAGAAGTGGACTGGAGAGCCTTTACACAAGTTATGGAAAATGATAGGATTGAAAGAAAGCTTGAGTGTTGGCCTTTTCTTCCCATTACAATGAACAAAAATCCGCCCAAGATCTTTTCTCAAGGTGGAGTGTAAAAGTGAAAGAGTGAGTTGACCCTTTAGTTTTGTACTTCAAGAACCTTCTAGGCCCTTCTTTTGAAAATATCTAGCCAGCCAAGTGGGGGTGCAAAACTTAGCCAAGAAGCAATGCTAATGTGGTCAAATTCGTGGGCCTTAATGAGCCTAAACCAAATGGGCCTAAATTTTAGGATTTTAAGAGGGTTTGAGTTGCTATCAAGCCCAAATCCAATTTCACTTGGCCTAATTAATTTTTCAAGGTTAACAAAATTGGATAATGATGTTCTAATACAAATTTGAAGGATTAATAGCATGTAGAAGTATTTTAATCAAACGATTAAACATAATGCTAGAAACTGATTCATTTAGGTTTTGGAAGTCAACTTTATGGTTTGGATAAAACCGTTTAGGATTTTGATTTTAACCATGCTTTTGGGTTTCTCTGTTGGACTCCAACTATATAGGATTTCACTAGGTGAAAATCCTCTTTGGTTTGGCATAATTTGATTGGTCTGATGGAATAAAGTTTTTGCTTAGATGGTATGATCTCACACATTGATTCTTTCAAATCCATCAAACATTCCTCATGGTGCCAAATGTCTAATACTATTCACTAAGTGTGGCTAAGATCTTGCCAAGTGTTCAAATAAAACTTCTCTAATCTAATTTGGATATTCTGTACTGTGATTTTTGAAATACTTCAATTGGTGCGTTTATCGAGGTTACTATTCACTCTAGAAAAGTGAATCATAAACTTAGCACTAAAAATTTCTAAATATTCATATTAACCTACAGTGAAAATCGTTTACCAAAATTCAACTTCGAAGTGCTGTTAAAAATAATTTCAAGTTTCAAATAGGCGTTTCGTCCGAAAATATGAAAATGGACTTATTGCACCATAAAATCTTAAATAATCAATTGAGTCTAATGGCGCAGGCCATAATGCATTCTAACACTTATAACTACTCAAATAATTAGAATCTTATTTTTGGCACCATAATGAGTGATAACACTGACTATGTTGACAGACTAAGGGTGCGTTTGGATCCCAAACTCATTCCAACTCATCTCAACTCATCTCAATTCATCATTACACCTTTTTCAAATCCCAATACAAAATATAATAAACAATTCAACTTTTTCAAATTTTAAAATAACTTTAATATTAAAAAATAATATTCTAACAATATTTTATCATCTCAACTCAACTCAACTCAACTCATTTCAACATCCAAACCCACCCTAAGACCTATGCGATTGGTCAATTTATGAAAACTTATGGAATTTCCATGAGATTCCTAAAACCAATAGAAACTCCACCTTTGAATTTCTACTAGGCTATTACACAATCTATCTTTTCGACTATCGCCCTATACTTTTCGGCGTTAAAACTTCGCTGTCTTTGCTTAACTTTTCGAGCCGTTGGGTCGACGCAAAGCCAATGCTCGATGATGGAATTGTCGGTGTTCGATGAGGAGAGATATCAGGGCCACTCTCATCTCTAGGTTCAGCTTCGTCCTGATCCGGACTTGTCATCCCGGTTCTTGTTGATCGACTGCCACAAGCTCTAAAGGTTCATTGGGTGCAGCCTACCGGAGGGCTTGTTTATCACGGACTTTTTCATCCCATTCAGTCAAGGCTGGAGGTGAACCTGGCTTGAGTGCTTCTTCCGGCCTTTTGATCAATGTGACAACTTTGACCTCGTGTCTCAGTTCTCAGTCGTAGCATTCCCGAGCCAAGACTTGCTCGCTGCAGATTTCACCCACTCCCCAGTCGATAGGAAACTTCATTTTGAGGTGGTAAGTGGAAGTTACCACCTTCAAATTGTTCATTTTGAGAGATACGACTTCAGATTTTCGCCGTCTCGCTGTTTAACAGTAAGGAGGTAAGTTGCCGGGTGTCTTTTTTTACAACTGGCCAGGAACTCTGTCAAGAAGAGGCGGGTGTGCTCCTTGAAGCTTTATATTGTACTTGATGATAATGGCCCAAACCAAGTCCGGGCGGCTCCCTTCAGTGTAACACCCCGTATTTTAGTACATTCTAATGAAGGTTTATTTTAATTAATTTAAAGATTAATTCCCTTGTTTTAGAATTTTGAGAGTTTTAGAATATTATTTTATAATATTTTAAGTTGTGAAAATTATTTATTTTATATGTTTTCTTGATATTAATTATTGTTGTGCATTTAAATTGATATTTAATTTAAATTAGTTAGATTATGGGTTTTAAAATTATTATTGTTTTAATAAAGCATTTCACTGAGTTTGAATTATTTTATTTAGTTTTTGGTTTTAAAATCTTGTTCATTGGATCACTTTCGAAACCCAAGTTGAAACGATTGGATCTCCTTTTTCTTCTTCCTCTTTTTTTTCTTTTCCCTTTTCTTTTTCTCTTTTCTTTCTTTTTCTTCCTTTTTCTTCTTCTCCGCGCGATCCCGTTTCTCTCTCTCTCCCCGTGCTTCCGGTTTCCTCCTCCCAGCCTCCACCGCGCGCCGCCGTGGTCCTCACCGCCCGGTGCAGTCGACTCCCCACCTGCCGGCGACCTCGCAGCTCCAACCCCAGCCCCTCCCGCGCTGCCGTGAGCCGCCACGCACGGCTTGAAGCCACGCGGCCTTGTGAGCTTCAGCGCCGCCGTCCGGCCACCTCCGGCCACCACCTCTTAACCACATCATCACCGGCCCTCAAGCAACCCAATGGACCCAAACCCGGCCCCGATCCGTCGCCGGAGCCGCCCGTGCGAGCTCCACCTCCGATTTGGCCTTTCCGGCCTTCTACCGCCATTTCGGCCACCACCCACGGCCAAAGGCCACCACCATTAGCTTCACCACCTCCCATAGGCCCTACCCTACCGTTCCCAAGTCTTCGTTTGACCCCGTGTGATTTTGGGTTCACTGTGAGTTTCGGCCACAGTGTTTTTACACTGTGGAATTTCGGTTTTTGGAGCTTCCAACCCCTCCGTGATCCTCCGAAAATATTTTCATAGCGCTGTAAGTATTTCCTAAACAATCTTTTGAGATTTAAATATATTTTTGCTCTAATTATTTATACTGTGATCTGGTTGGTACCGGACTGAGTCCGAGGAGAATTCGGGGGTGGATGGATTGAGTACGGAGAAGTTGTGGATTGGTTATGTTGGGTTTTGATTGGTTGTTGGTTGTGATTATTGTGAGTTGGTACATTGCATATTGCACGCATGTTCATGTCTGTAAAATGAAAACTGGGTTTTCGTGTAATTGCATTCATGATCATGTAGTTATTTTGAAAACTGGATTTTCATGAGGAAATGGATTTGTGGGTGCGTGTGTATCACGACCCCAAGCCGAGATGGGGCATTATCTCGGTGGAGCTCCTCTGGTCACTCGGGAGCGGAATATACTGAGTGACGTCCCCTGGGTTGTCGCCGGGCGACAACGGGATCGGACGTTGGACGTGCCGACTCCGTGGCCCTTCTGCTGGCGGGGGCTAGAGGATGACCTGGCCACGAACGCACTGGGTGCGGAACTGGGCATCGCTCGTAAATTAGCCAGGACGTGCGGATGGTCCATAGGGGAGACCATGGTGCATATGAATTAATGGATAAATGGAAAATGGCTGTTTTCTGGGAAAATAGCGTGAGTGATTTTGTGTGTCATTTTCTGGGAAAATGACGGGTTAATATTTTTGGGCCAAAACGTGATTTTTGGCGTGTGTTGCATTTATTTCATATTGCATCATGGGCATGCATAATTAGTTGCTTAAATATGTTTTTATTTTGAGATTGGTTAGGTTATAACTTACCTGTGGTACCATTTAATGGTACTGCAGATTTTGATTATGATGATGCAGGTGCCGAGCCTGAGGATTTGGCTCCGCCGGAGGAGTGATCTGGGATCACTCGAGTTATGTTTCTTTTTCTGCTTTTGTATATTTTATGGGACATTTGGTTTATGTTTTAAACGCTTTGTATTTGGATATCTGTATTAAACTAAAACTCTGGTACTAGTGACTTAATTATTATTATCCGCTGCGTATTTATTCTGTGCACTGTTTATTTGTTGCACACACTTGACACTTGTTCGTTGGGATGTGTGACCGTGTGTCATCATCCTGACGTCACGATTCCCGAGGCTTTTTGTACGTGGGAGTCGGGGCGTCACAGGTGGTATCAGAGCAGTTCGGCTCTGGGTAAAACCACATGTCCCTTAGGTGGAGTACCAGAAAGTTTTAAAGTTGCGATTTAAAATTATTTTAATTTGAAATATGTTATTTTGATAGTTTTTAATTTATTATTTGTTGTTATTTTCATTGGTTTCATCTATTTGGTTGTATGCTATTTTATTTTAATTGTTTTATTTTATGGTCGGTTATTTTATTTGTTTTAATTATTTATTGTGTACTTCTTCATTGTTTTATTCATTTATCGTATGTCATTTTATTTATGGAATTTTATTTTAATTGCGAGATTTTGTTTTGTTTTGGATTATGTTGTTCGAGGTATGTTACTTTAAATATTTTAATTTATTGTATGGTATTATACTTGGTTGGTTTTATTCTATTTTATTTCATGGCATTTTGTTGTATTTTAATTTATTTTGCCTTAATTAGATTTCAATATGTTTGAGTGGAAAATGGTTAAGGGCTACGCTATGACAGGAAGATGGTACGACTGTGAATACCATTGTTAGGCTTGAACATTTAGTGTAGTAGGCCTGAACTCTTAGCGATTGGTATGTTTTAACATGGAGACTCGAAGGGAACGACATAGTCTAAGTGAACTCTATGGAGTAGGAACTCAAGTTGCAGCTAAGGTGGGAATAGCTTTTGTTCGCCTAGGATACTTGAGGTCTTAAGTTCCGTAGAATTAAGTGTTAAGTCTATGGAGTAGGAGGTCATAAGTTCAACGAACTTCGAGGATAGATTTATGAGAAATTATCTAAGGTTTGAAGCCCTATAGTTTTAGGAAATAAGTTTATGGGATCTAAGGTGGTAGGTTCAACAAGCATTTGAAGGATTTATTAAATTGGAAGTTTTAGATCTTGCTGATTTTGATAAGTTGTCTTTGATAAGCAGTTGACAACATTTGAGGTTTTAGAATTTTATAAGCTTTATAAGGTGAATGCTTTAGATTTAAGGTCATCGATCTTGAGGATTTCGGGGAATGATTCTTATCTTGTTTGAGGTTTTAGAATTGCAGCGTTAAAGGACTGATTCGTAATAAGATTTAAGTTTTTAATTCTGCAGGCTTGGTGTGCTAGTTTGATTTATTTTGGAGACTGATTAGTCGGTGACATTAAATGGAGTTGGTCAGAGTTGGGTTATTGATATAAGGATTTTCAATGGGAGTATTTCTTTGAGGATTGAAGGTATTGATCTAGTTCGGGTATTTTCTGAGGATCGAAGATGCCAATCTAGTTCGGATAATGATTGTTATTAGTTTGAGGTTTTAAGTGGCAAGTTTTAGGATTGATCCATATCAAATTTAAGGATAATAGATGGTGGGGATCTAGGAAAAAGATTCTTGTTATTTTTCGAGTATATAGGTCCAAATGATGGAAATGATAATGATGAACCCCTTACACGTTTGGAGGATTTTTGGTTTCGGCTAAGAGTGCATGAGATAAATTCATAGTAGTGGTGAGTGTGTATGGATTTCGGAGAATACATGTCGTAATTATTTTGTTGGAAGAAGTGGCTTTGGTAGGTGTTAAAGAGGCGATGGCATGACAGTATTAGGTTCAGGAGACCTTGGCTTTGAGTCTTTGAGGAGTTGATTGAAGGGTACAATCGAAGCGGGTTAATCAATGGAATGATGGTTGGCAATAATTGTTGTGATTAACTTCAGGACTTAATTGTGACTTGAGGTCACATAGGAATTTCAATTTTCGAGACTATACTTTCCTCTGGAAACGAAGCGTCAAGTTGGGTGAGTTAAGGACATTGTTATTTAACTTGAAAAGAGATTGATGGGTTGCCATGTATGGTGTATCATAAAATCTTGGAAGTTGAAGTTGAGGGATCAACGGTGGATAGCATAATCAAGTATGGAAGTTAATAAAGCGTAAATACCTATGAGTGGGTTGCAATAGTTTTTGGTGGATTGAAGGGTTGATCAGTATGACTTGCCCTGAGGTTTCTAGTGATGTGCTATGGAAGGAGTTAGTTGTGTTAGTACTAGCTTATAGGAGTAGAAGTAAGTGGGCGAGTTACCTTGAAGGTTTCGGTAATGTTATGGTGAAGGCAATAGTAGTTCGTAGTGAGTTTGGTCACCGTTAGAGTAGATGATATTCAGATTTTAGGTGATGAGCTTTCGAGTTTAGATTGTCGGGTAGAAGTTTATAGGCACTCTTACTGGTTGGCCGGATTGGATTTGAGCCTTTTAGGGTATGATCCTTATCCTAAGATGAGCGGGTGTTTTTGGGGTGATATTACTTGTTTTCAATTAAGATGCTGAGGTTGATTTATATTGATTTTCTGTTAATGATCATGGACATATTTTGTGGATGATTAATTTTGATTAAGGCATTATGAGTTAATTGAGGAATTTGTGTGATAATTCATAATTTTGAAAGAGGGTATTTTCTACCAATGGTCGTAAGAGTTTCTGGGTTAGTAGATTTGGAGCTATCTTATACTCAATGGTGTTATTCTATGAGGACATAAATTTCACGTAGGTGACGATTATCAGAGTGAGCAGCAAGAGCGTGATATTTTAGTTGTAGTTAGGAGTTTAAATTTTTGTGTTGATTTTGAGGAATTAGTGGTGACTTGAAATTTGAGAAGATGGTTGTAAGTAGATTAATCATTTAGATGTGTAATTTTGTTATTGATGGTTAACTTTGGAAGTGGCCATTAGGTTACCAAAGGTACAATATAATGAAGGTTTGAAAGTTATAGCAGATGAGTCGATTGAGGATAGCAAGATTATCGAGTGGGCTATTAATCCTTGGGATTCCTTGAGTGTTGTATTAAAGTTTTGTGGATATAGAGATTTTGGATTACATGGCTGCTCTAGGAGTAATAATCATAATGTGCTACTAGGAGACTGGTGCGAGTAGGTTGGTCTCCTGGTGCGAGTAGGTTGGATATTCCATATTTATTGAGAAATGTGTCAAGTGCTGGCAAGTTAAGGCTGAGCATCAAAGACCCGTTAGTAAACTTCAATCTCTCCCTATTCCTGAGTGGAAGTGGGATGACATTTCTATGGATTTCTCCGAGGACTCATAGCGTTCATTTCTGATCGTTTGGGGGATTGCTGATCGTTTGATCGAGTTGCCTATCAGTAATATCGATTCTTTGGGAAAGCTGAATCGGTGGTATGATAAAGAGATGGTGCGGTTGTATAGAGTACCCAAGAGTTTTGTATCGGATAAGGACCCGCGGTTTACATCACGTTTTTGGAAGAGTTTGCAGGCAGCGTTAGGCACTAATTTGAGGTTCAGTACTGCTTATTATCCTCAAATTGATGGTCAATCTAAACGTACTATTCAGACCTTGGTGGATATACTGAGAGCTTGTGTCATGGAATTTCGGAAAGTTGAAAAAATCATTTGCTGCTTATGGAGCTTTCTTATAATAGTAGTTTCCATGCCTCCATTCAGATGACTCTGTATGAAGCGTTGTATGGAAGGAAGAGCAAATCGCCTTGTGTTGGGATGAAGTTGGTGAGCGTAATTTAATTGGGCCGAGTTATTATAAGAGATGTTAGATCAAGTTCGAGTGATAAGAGTTATTATGGCGGAAGCGCAAAGTTGTCAGAATGGTTATGCGGATTCAAGGAGAAGAGACTTGTCCTTTGAGGAAGGTGATTGGGTTATCTCAAAGTCTCTCTTATGAAAGGCGTTAAGCGTTTTAGTAAGAAAGGAAAACTTAGCCCAAGATTTGTAGGACCTTTTCAGATTTTGGAGATGAATGGGGCTGTTGCTTACAGGATTGCTTGCCAAAGTATTTTGGAAAGGTTCTTGTTGTGTTCCATGTGTCCTCAAGAAAAGTTTTGGTCAGCAAGAGGTGCGCTTTGTCGACCCAAGACGCATCGAACTTCAGCCTGACCTTACTTATGAGGTTGCCCCGACGCAGGTTGTAAATTGGAAGAAGTAAATGTTGAGATCTAAGTCGATACCGTTGGAGAAGGTAGCTTGGGATGATCTACTGGCTTAAGATTTCTCTTGGAAAAGAAAAGCAGATATGATGGAACAATATCCGTAATCGTGTGATTGATCGGTAGTATGTCTCTTAAGCCTACTTTTAGTCGCATCTTATGCCTGTCTTTAGCATTGATGTTTGACTCTACAATTTCGAGGACGAAATTTATTTTAAGGGGGGGAGATTGTAACACCCCGTATTTTAGTACATTTTAATGAAGGATTATTTTAATTAATTTAAAGATTAATTCCCTTGTTTTAGAATTTTGAGAGTTTTAGAATATTATTTTATAATATTTTAAGTTGTGAAAATTATTTATTTTATATGTTTTCTTGATATTAATTATTGTTGTGCATTTAAATTGATATTTAATTTAAATTAGTTAGATTATGGGTTTTAAAATTATTATTGTTTTAATAAAGCATTTCACTGAGTTTGAATTATTTTATTTAGTTTTTGGTTTTAAAATCTTGTTCATTGGATCACTTTCGAAACCCAAGTTGAAAATGCTGGATCTCCTTTTTCTTCTTCCTCTTTTTCTTTTTCCTTTCCTTTTTCTTTTCTTCTTTTTCTTTTCTTCTTCCGGTTTTTTTTTCCCCCCAGCCGCGCGACCCTCTCTCTCTCCACTTCGTCCGTTTCCTTCATCTCCAGCCAGCCACCACCGCGCGCCGCCGTGACCGGCACCGCCTACCTCAGCCTCATCCCCACCGGCCGGCGACCTCCCACCACCAAACCCAGCCCCTCTTGTGCCGCCGTTTGCCCGCAAATGCCGTCCGAAGACGCGGCGTTCCTTGAGCTCGTGCGCCGTCGCCGAGCCACCTCCGGCCACCACCTCTTAACCACATCATCACCGGCCCTCAAGCAACCCAATGGACCCAAACCCGGCCCCGATCCGTCGCCGGAGCCGCCCGTGCGAGCTCCACTTCCGATTTGGCCTTTTCGGCCTTCTACCGCCATTTCGGCCACCACCCACGGCCAAAGGCCACCACCATTAGCTTCACCACTTCCCATAGGCCCTACCCTACCGTTCCCAAGTCTTCGTTTGACCCCTGGTAAATTTTGGGTTCACTGTGTTTTCGGCCACAGTGTTTTTACACTGTGGAGTTGCTGCTTTGGCGCTTCCAACCCCTCCGTGATCCTCCGAAAATATTTTCATAGCGCTGTAAGTATTTCTCCAAAAGACTTTTAAGATTTAAATATATTTTTGCAATGACCTGTTTTATAAATTGTGAATTGGTTATCTGATAGACTGTGTTGGTTATTGAAAAATTGTTGGTAACTGTTGGTTATTGGTAACTGGTCATTTTCATGGCATAGTGCACGCATGCGTGGGTGTGTACAATTGTGGAAACTGTGTTTTGTAAAAAAAGCTTTTCGGGTGTGTGTGTATCACCCCCAAGCCGAGATGGGTTATTATCTCGGTGGAGCTCCTCTGGGCACTCGGGAGCGGAATGTACTGAGTGTCGTCCCCTGGAGCTGTTGCTCGGGACTTGGACGAGATGGTAGCGCTCTCGATCCGACTCCGTGATCTCTCGTGCTGGCGGAGATCAGAGGATGCTTGGCTATGTACGCGGTGGGCGCGGAACTGGGCATCACTCGTATTGTATCACTCGCATGGTCGCTACCTGTGGGGTGACGAAGGGAGCCAGGGTATGTGGATGGTCCCTAGGGGAGGCCATGGTGCATACGGGATAAAATTGGAATTAAAGTAACTATTCCTGGTTATTAATTGTGCCAAATGGTGATTTTTGGCGTGTGTGGGAAAAGAAACTTGTGATTTTCGAGAAATGGTGTTTTTCTCGGGTTTTGCACTTGGGTCATCATGTGCATGCATAATGGTTGTTGTATTCTTATATTTGTTATCTTGGAGTATTTTTGGGTTTTACTTACCTGTGGTACCATTTATTGGTACTGCAGATTTTGACGCAGGTTTTGAAGAGGTTGAGCCCGAAGATGCGGCTCCACCTGAGGAGTAGGGACATTTGGCTATATTCTATGTTGTATTTGTATTTTTATTTGAGGTTGTTTTATGAACAAGAAAATTGTATTATGTTGACTTGTGGATTTCTGTATTATTTTTGTATTGTATTAAATTCTGGTACTTAGTTATCTGACCTAATCTTTCCGCTGCATTTTATTTTGTACACGTGTTGCATTTCACACACTCGGCACGTGTCGTTGGGGTGCGTGATCGTGTTGTCATCATCCCGGGTGTCTCGATTTCCGTGCTTGTCCGTACATGGAAGTTGGGGGCGCCACATTCAGAGTTAGTGGGAAGGCTCGGCAGGTGACCTCTCCTAGGAAACCATGCAAGGTCATGTGGGTCTTGAATGTTTCCAGGTACTCTAGCGGGTCTTTGGATCCGTCGTATGCTTCCATCTAGGGGACTTTGAACTTGGGGGGAAGCAGCATATCAATGACTCCCGCGCTGTACAGGAGGTTGGAGCTGATGAGTAACTGGTCTACGGTTGATGGGGTGTCTATCTTCTTCTCCATTTCTTCACATTTGTCCCCAATCTCTCGGATTTTGATGTGCATCTCATGTCTCTCTTCTTCTGTCGCACCGTCTGTTGGGGCCCTTCACGAATCCTCCTGCTCGTTGCCACTTGGTTCTACTCCCCCCACCAGCTCCTCATTAGCGAGCTTGAGGGCCACGTTCTCTTGGCGGAGCATCCCAGTTTCCTTTGTTAGCTTTTGTATGGTCTCCTCCATGCTTGCGAGTCTTGCTTCCATCGTTTTTTCCTCATGATCTCCCCTTCTTGTAGTTTGGGACCGTGTTGCTGCCGGCATGCGAAGTACACGCTTTTATGAAAAAATAAATCTCACAGACAGTGCCACTGTTGATGTCCTGTTTCATAGCCTGAGCAGTACCGCGAGGCCCAAGCTCAATGTCACCTGCAACTAGGAGGGAAAAGAGGCTCCGGTGACAACCAAGGTCACTTTGATGCCAAAGTTAGAGAATGATTCTATGAAGAAGGCTTAAAGATACATAATGAATAGAAAGAGTTATTAGATAGAGAGTGAGTGAGCTCCCGTAGAAGGGATAACCCTTATTTATACTTTGTTAAGATTCCATTTCTGAGGGGGATCATAGTGTGTCAGGTGTCAGACCTGCTACCACTCATTTTCCTATCGCCACAATGTCAGTCCGTGGTCTAGGCAGCTGAGGGAGATCGTGTGCTGTACTAGGTCTATCCTGCAGTCACCCTCTTTCCAGTATAAGGTGTCAGATTGTGGGTGAGCCGTGATCTGTATGTGGGGCGTCTGTTGCATGCTGGGTCTCCTGACACAAGCATTGATTGCGGCGTGCCTCGGGTCTGTTGAATCCGTGACTGGGCACGTGCTGTTGTCCGCGTATAGTTGGGCATCTTGCCCAATGCTTTGAACTTGCCAAACCCCGGGACGTTCTTCTTGGCACCTCTGAGCTTGGTGTTGATAGGCCATCCCGAGTTGGTTCACGTTCGGTACGCGACCCTCCGGCCTGGGGTCTTCAGCTTCCTCCCTTGGGCCTGGAGTTCCATAGCTTAGCCTTCTTGGGATAGGCCCTTCTGGGACAGGTCATGCGCTTGGTTCCCGATCCTTTGGCCCGTGGTCTCCAGCTTCTTTCCTTGGGTCTATGATTCCATAGCTCGGCTTTCTTGGGCTCAGGCCTTTCCGAGATGGACCCTCCCTAACATTTACAATCTAGCGAACCACATCAAACCCCTTCAATTTTTTAGATTACTTTTATGTAATCTTTATATGATTGGAGTATTTCTCTTTCGAAAAATGGATGGCTACGCAGTTATTTAATCTTTAGGCTTGGTTTGGTTTCACAAACTTTTGAAACCATCTCATCCCATCTCATTTCAACAACCAAACACTAATTTCAAATTTTCAAATTTTTAACTTTTTTATTTAATTATTACCTAGTCATTACAACTTTCTCAAATTTAAATAAAACATAAAAACAATTCAATTTTTTTTTAAAATTTCAAAATGAAAATTATATTAAAAAATTATATTATAACACTCTTTTAACTTTATAATTTTTTATTCAATTTTTTTTTCTCTCATTTCTCAAAACTTCATAAAAAATTTAACTCAAATTATTTGAAATTATCTTGCTACTATTTACATATGAAAAACTCTATTTATCATCCCATATACCACACACCACACTTTTTTTATGTCTTTCTAATTTTGTTTCTCTTATCAAATATGTGGTATATGAATGATGAGTAGAAGAATTCAATGCTCTTTAGTCTATCCTAGTGGCTAGCAGCCCAGTCTAGATAGTTTTTCAGCTAGTTTTTTCATGCTTGCTTGGAATATTGTAAAAGATGATTTGTTGGAAGTAGCTAAAGATTTTTTTGTAGGACAACCGCTTTCAACTTTTTTGGAGCTATAAATTTGGTTTTGATTCCGAAGGTTGATGAGTCTTTGGGTTTTGGGCAGTTTCGACCGATCAACCTAGGTTCTGTTGTTGATAAAATTATGTCAAAGATTATGGTTTTTTGAATGGCACCGATACTTGATAAAATTATTTCTCTAGAGCAGGCATCCTTTATTCCAGGTAGAAGCATATTTGAGAATATATCGTTGGCTCAGCAACTGGTTCATGGCATCAATAGGAAAGTGAGAGGGGGTAATGTTTTGATGAAAATTGATATGGCCAAAGTTTATGATCGAGTCAATTGAAATTTTCTTCTAGAGATCATACGTAGGTTGGGCATTTCAGAGAAGTGGAGATCTTTTGTTTTTAATGTTGTTTCCTCTCCTTTTTACTCGATTTTATTGAATGGGAATGCCAAAGGTTTTTTCAAGCCATCGCATGGGCTTCATCAAGGTGACCCCTCTCTCCATATTTATTTATTTTATCGGAGGATATTCTCTCTCAAATGCTTTATAAAGAGTCTGACTTGGGTTGGATCAATCCGTTTCACCCGAGTAGAGGTACTTTGATTTCCCATTTGTTTTATGTGGATGATATTTTGATCTTTGCTAATGGGGGTAAGACGTCTATTCGGGCTCTTATGGATGTATTACATAGGTATGAATTGATGTCTGGCCAATTGATTAGTTCGAATAAATCTTCAATGTTTTTCTCGTCCTCTATATTGGCAGCCCGGAAGAATGAATTGAAGGAGATTTTGGGGTTTTGAGGAAGGTAGTTGGCCTTTCACATATTTGAGGGTTCCTTTGATTGTGGGTTGCATGACTACCTGAGTGTTTGACTCGCTCTTGATGAAAATCTAAAAAAAAATTGGCATGGTGGAAGAGCAAGTTTCTCTCTTTTGGAGGTAAAATTGTTCTAATCAAGCATGTTTTGAATAGTATGCTTATACATATGCTTTATGTCTTGAATTTACCAAAAGGGGTGATATCGAAGATAAAGAGAATGTCTTCAAATTTTTTATGGGGATCGTCAATGGAGAATAAAAAAAGGAAGCAGATTTCTTGGAATAAAATTTGTATGCCTGTGGAAGAGGCTGGGTTGGGTATTCGGGATTTGCACTAGGTACAAGCTTCCTTACTTATGAAATTTGCGTGGAAGATTATTAATGATAAGTTGATGTGGTCGAATTTTTTTACATCCAAATATATTGAAAACTCTCATATTTTTTCTGTTAGGCAATGTCGGACTGGGTCTCAATTTTGGAAAGGGATTGTGGATCTCTTGCCTATGGTTTTAAAGAACTCAAGACGGATTATTCGGGCAGGTCATGTTAATTTTTGGCAGGACAATTGGTTAGGAGAGGATCCGTTAATTGCTACTCTACCTGTTGTTGGGCGTTTGGAGTTGCAGGTGGCAGATGTGTTTACGGAAGCAGGGCCCTTTGAAAATGTGTTGCGGGAACTTGTTCCGAATGAGGTTCTCGACAAAATAAATGTTGCGGCTATTAAGATCAAACCGAGAATGGATGTTTGTGTGTGGCAGCCCACGGTGAATGGTAAGCTTAGCACCAAGTTCGCTTGGCATATGGTGAGACAACATGGTGCTCTTTGCCCATGGAAAAACGGGTTGTGGAAAAAGTGGATTTCAAAGAAGATAGCATTCTTTGTTTGGCAGGCTAAGAAGAGGGCTATACTGGTGGATGGCCTTATACAACAGTTAGGCATACCGATTGTTTCTAAGTGTGAGTGTTGTGAACAGCCACAACTGGAGACACTGATCACATTTATGTGGGGAGTAGAAGCTCAAAAAGTATGGCAATTCTTTGTGATTCTATGTCGAATGAGAGTACCATAGATTCGGAATTGAGAAGGTAGGATGAGTTTCTAGTGGCAGCGAGCTTCCATGTCTACGCAAGTTGGTTGGCTTCGGGGGGCTCTTCCTATTGCTATTTCTTGGGCTTTATGGAGAGCTCGATGTGCAGCTAGAATGTAAGGTATCAATTTTAATGCAGCTATTATTATTCGATCTATAAAATTTTTAATCAGTGATATGTCAAGCAAGATAAAAAAACTTTCGGTGCCAAGGCTTCCTTGACCGGGTGATTTTAGAGGATTTAGGCTGCCCAATTATTCCGTTTGCTACAAGGACAACGAAACTTATTGCATGGCGACCTCTAGATAAAGGACGGGTTAAGTTGAATGTGGATGGAGGTTATTGCAGGAACCCAGGAAATTCAGGTGGGGGAGGCATTATTCGGAACTCTCAAGGTGGAGTTGTGGTGGGTTTTGCTCATTTTTATGGTCATGCGACTAATAACATTGCGGAGTGCAGAGCTCTCCTTGTTGGGCTTCGGCTGTGCAGGCAACTGGGGTTGAGAGATGTTTTGGTAGAGTTAGACTCAATGGTCATAGTTGGGTCGTTGGTGTCAGGAGTGTGTAAGTATTGGTTTCTTTGAAATTTTTGGGAGGAAATTACAACTATTGTGGGGGAGCTTAATGTTCAATTTTTACACATTTTTAGAGAGGCAAATGTGGCAATGGACTTCCTAGCTAAACAAGGCACGTGAGGAATTCAGATTTTCGTGACAACTCCTTTTTGCATGGCCCTATTTGGGGCATTATTCGGTTGGACAAACTTGGCGTTCCTTTTATTCAATGTTGACTTTGGTTATGTGGGATTGGTTGTTGGGAATTGAGGGATTTTTATTCCTGTGGTTTATGATCTCAAGGCTTTGTTTTTTAGGTATTCATTCGTCATAAATGAAGATTTTAATAAAAGTGAAAATGGGTTATTATTGGACATATGATTTTGACTCTTAAAAAAAAATAGAAATATTCAATAAATTTAAGAAGAATAAAATAAAAAAATATATAAAAAAAAAAAAATATGTGATTTGTAGTTTGTTGGGATGATGAGTAGCAAATCATATATGTATCTCATATATGTATCTCATATATGTAACCGCTTAATCCTTGCTGACACCTTTCACGGGGAGTCAAGGTCGGTTCTGTTGTGTTATTTGGGCGAAACCAAGTCTGACTTTTCAAGATTCAGCCGTTGATCGATCGATCGGACTTCTCAGCTACATCGATTGGGTGATGATGGTATGCGCCATCAAAATCTATTAGTCTTTTTTTTTTTTTTTTTTTTCACTTTCTGTAGTTATTTTGCGTGTTTGTAACCCTTTCGAGAGAAGAGCGAGAAAATGAGCTCTAGTTTGGGTTTTGATCAGGCGAGTGGAAGTGGTGATAACAATCGACTGAAACTGTATTCGTACTATAGGAGCTCTTGCGCCTACCGTGTCCGTACTGCCCTCAATTTGAAAGGTAATGAATGAACTTTGCTTCCCAACCTAATTCTAATAGTTTCTTGATCATATGAACTCTTATTTATCCATTTTTTGTTTCAATTTACATAATAAATTGAAGGGTTGAAATACGAGTATAAAGCAGTTAACTTGTTGAAGGGAGAGCAATTCAGTCCAGGTGATTTTGGCTTCTCTTTTTGTTCTTCTAGGATCCAAATCTTATGCATGTATTCTATTTTGTCAATCGTCAGCATGAGCGCTGTTGCTCTGCATGTATTCTATAATTTCAATGTTTATCATAACGAAAGAAAAAGAAGAAGAGAATAACGCACTTGAAAATCATTCTCTCTTTCGCTGTATAGAGTTTACAGAGCTCAATCCTATTGGCTATGTGCCAGTGCTTGTGGATGGGGACATCATAGTTTCCGACTCTTTTGCCATCATAATGGTATATCATTACCAGGATTTCACAATTTCTTTATCTTCTGTCTGCACGTTTACATCTTTCCTCCAACTATTCTTGTTGTAATTTGTAATGTATACAGTATTTAGAAGAGAAATATCCTCAGCATCCATTGTTGCCTCAAGATCTTCAGAAAAGAGGCATCAATTACCAGGTAATATTGCATCTTGTTTGTTGATAATAATTATTATCAGCATATTTTGTGTTATCACATTTTTTTTTGATCAAATTCCTTGTGCTCAAACTAATAGATTTCAATAGTGTGAAGTATAATTCTTTGTACGATGAAAAATCTAAGATCATCCCATGCTCCCCGAGCTCTACATCTTACATTAAATGCTATTGTTAAAAAAAAGTGACATATTCCTTGGCTATTGAAGTCATTATCTCAAATATATGAGATTGTTGCATATATTTGTAACATCCCTTCCCGTAGGTTAGGAATATTACGAAACATTTATACATAATGCCCGGTAAAGAGATTCATATATTGAATTACTTCATTTTATTGAAAAGCATCAAAAACATAAAAATTGAACTGAACATAATTGTTTTGGAACTGAACGTAAAGTAAAAAGAACATAAACTAATCCTATGAATGACATAAAAGAAATCAAACATTCTGGTGTGGATAACACTTATTCCTTCCTAAGTCTTTGTACTAGATCTACTCTTGGCCATCCAACTCTGCGTCATCATAATCACCATCTGTGAGAATTAAACATAGAGGCAAACAGAAAGACAAAAAAANCATTATGGATTAACATATCATATCTATTCATCATTAAGATTAGTGGAAACATACATAATCATGGCAAACATGTAACGTGAATGCGTAAATAATTTGTTTATCTTGTCTTTTACTTATTATATGGTGAATCACGCTTGAGTCTGTGACACCGCATGGCTTATCTTGTAGTGAAACATGCTTGAATCCGTGTTTTACTTAATCTTGCTTAACTTGTCGTAACATGGAGTTAAACACGCTTGAGTCTGTGATTCACTTAACTTGCTTAACTTGTCATAACATGGAGTGAAACACGGTTGAGTTCGTGTTTTACTTAACTGGCATAACATGGAGTGAAACATGCTTGAGTTCGTATTTAACTTAACTTGCATAACATGGAGTGAAACACGCTTGAGTCTGTGTTTCACTTAACTGGCATAACATGGAGTGAAACATGCTTGAGTTCGTGTTTCACTTAACTTGTGGTTAACCACGTTTGAGTTAGTGGCACCGTCTTAGCATAACTTGTGATAACATGCTTTGGTCCGTGTCACCTTAAGACTTCTTATCTTTGTTAATATGCATGAGACTTTATTAGGCTTCATGAACTTTTCTAACATGGCATACTCTTGTTCATGACATAACATAGCATGACATATTCTTGTACATGGCATAACATAACATGGCATTTTCTTGTACATGGCATAGCATAACATGACATGACATAACATGATCTGAACATTTTATGACATTCCATGGTATACATGATCTAAGTACTACATGAACATGGCATAAATGATCCAAGTACATGAACATGGTATACATGATCCAAGTATTATATGAACATGTCATACATAATCTGACTATTCTATTACATGGTATACTTGACTTAAATTACTACTTGAACATCTCATGGCTTCCATGTGATTTTAGTAACATTCAATCCATCAAACAACAAATTCATTCATTCAAGCATAATCTCATATTTCATCAAAGATTGTGAAAGGAGTCTAACATTGACTTGTCTCTTAGCGTAGCATAAATAACCATCATAAGCACATCATATTTTCATATATAAGGATAATATTCATAGTACGCATACATTTATATGATCATACTATTTACCTCTTAGCGTTGCTTCCTGATTCCCACTTTGTAGCATGCTACCTATATGAGATACTAGATGTTACTAATTCCTTAGTGAATGTGTCTAGCGTTCTAATTACTTACAATCATACCATAGAGATAATTTAATACATATTCAATTAAAGATTACTACATATTGATATTATTCAAAACCCATAACATATCCTTTTAAAAAATAACTTAATAATTGTCTTAAAATATAGGAAGGCCTAAGGCCAATAGGGAAAACAGTCCACTTTAAAAGAACAAGGTTTCTTGAAGAGGATTTGCAGAAGCCTGTAAGCGTTAGAGGTTTTAAGGGTATTTTGGGGAAACATCCTAATGGGCATGGGTATTTTGGGAAGACTGGATATAAATGAAAATATAGGCTTACTGGGGAGAGGCTCTCATTGCGTAACAGAGGGACTGGACTTAAGAATAAGGGTTTTGCTAGATACAACCGGCCTGTGAAACTGTAGTGGGACCGGTTGTTTATTTCAAGAAAAAAAGGGACCCACCGCTGCTCATGCCGGACAAGCTCAACGATCGGCTTTTCCATCTTACTTGAGCTGTAGACTGTACTTATGGTAATATCTTCTTTTCTCTTGCTTTCATTTTCACCATGAATGTCAATAGATTTACCTTGATCAAAGCTCTCATTTGCGCATGGTTGGAGTATTATCTCTTTATTATTTGCCCAAAAAGAGGATAGAAACTTTAATAAATAAGTTGACTGATACTTTTACTTGAGATTAAAAAGAAACTGCGAGTTCCCCTAACATGCAATCGGCAATAGAGAAGCTTTTTTCTTCTTTTCGTGCTTTTTTGTGGCTGCTCATGGGTTTGCCACCTGTTCTTCAATTTCAGTATTTTCATCGTCGTCTAATCTTAAATAACAGTTGGCCATTCTCAATTTTGTTTTTCTCATCGAGGAAAGGATCCATTAACCCAACAGGTAATGCATTAACCCAACAGCATCATTTAAGCTTGAGGCTTGACACGTTCCAAAAAAATTGGGAAACTGAAACTAAGGACATCTAATTAACTAGGTGATTGGAAGTGCGAAACTGTAGTAGTCTACATTCAAGAATCTGCAATGGTAACCTCAACCTCCACATTAGGTTCAATAGCGATAGAGGTGGTCTGCTTAACAACATCAGGGAAGCTGAAGAGATCAATTACTCTTTTGTGGACACGAAGCTCAAATCTGTCCCAAGTGTTGGTGCCTTCCCCGCAAGGGGACTTCCTGGTGGTAATGTGCAGAACCTTGGTGGGCATTCTCACTGGTCCCTTAACCCTCAAACGCTTGTCCTTGGCACCACGAACTAAATCCGCACAAAATTTCTCGAGATTCTTGACGTTCTTGGAGGAGAGGGTGATCCTGATCTTGTGAATCTGCTCCTGGGGTTCATCCACACCCTGCTGCTTCGGCAGCTTCATTGTGTAAGCCATCTTTTCTTGCTTCCGTTCTAGGGGAGCGAAAGAGAGAATAGGACCCTAGCGGAGGTGTGGAACTCTGGTTGGGGTGGCCGAAGCTACTGACAATTCCTGCTGCCAGTGCCTTGCCACCTCTCTTTGGAGCTATTTGTGCGGCTGTGAGATTGGAAGCCTCGTTGGTTTACCCCTGTAGTCTGCAAACAGCAAGGGGGAGAAGACAAGTTGACGTGCGAAGAAGCTAAAGAGGGAGGGAGGGAGGGAGAAATGAAATCTCGAGGGAGGGAGGGAGAAATGAAAGGGGAAGGAAAAAATAAAATATGTGTACACGCCGGTTGCATGAAGGCGGTTGTATGTATCATTTTTGTAAGAATAAAGGGAGTGGTTGTGCGATGCTCATCGAGAGGAGGAGGCTGAGATGACGGCGGCTCTGGGTGGTTGGGAGTGTCCAGCGGTGCAACTGGGAGGTCCCTATGGTGGTGCGACACCTAGAGAGGGAGAGAGAGGAGTTTTAGAGAGAGATGGAATTGAAAACTTAAATCACTGAGAGGGAGGAAGGGTGAGTGCGACGGCAGTGGCTTACCTGAGGGAGTGGGTGCGACGGGACTAAGTTGGCCGGCCGTTTCTGGCACCATGGGTGGTGCTCCGATGTCCTAGGGTGGTCGGCGGTGGCTGGGCAGAGTATCAAGCTTATGCAAAAGTGAGTTCTTCCTCCAGGTATTTTTGTGTGTTTAATTCAGAGGGTTTTGTGGGATTTTATAGATGATGGGGAGGGGAGTGGTGTGAGTCCTTAGGAGATATGCTAGTGTTTGATGTTGGCTACACTTTGGAAATTATTCCTACGAGGATACAAATACCGAGAGGATTTTGAAGAGTTTGAGTTTCGAGTTTAGTTTCAAACTAGGAACGTATTTAAATATGGAACCTAATGGATGACTATACGAAGACTTTGATAGGGAAGGAATCACTATTTTAATTTATCTATTAGTATATTTAATAAAATAACTAAATAAAAAATAATAATACTAATTTTAAGCCCTAAATTTGGCCCCGTATGTTACAATATTGGTTGTAAATAACAATTCTGAATACCATTTACCTGAAGTGACTTGGGTCCTCACATATAATAGTGATTCATAGAATGTTTTTTTTTTATTGGCACCGGTTGTCTGAGAACAGCATCCCCGACTAATCCCAGGGGTGCACAGGCGATTCCTAGGGACTTATAATCATGTCATGAATAAGAAAGGTGCTAGAAGTGGGTTTCATAGCACCACACATAAATTTCAAAGAAAGTTGGTAAGTATTTTAAATAAGCTTATGTCTCAATGAATGGGGCATGTTGGAGATCGCTACACACTTTCATGGCTCATGGCGTTATTTGGAACAAAAAAAAAAAAAAAGGAAAAAATAGCAATGTTAAAATCAGTAGTTAAAATTTAAATCTTCTCTACGAGAGAAATAGTCGAGAGTTTCAATTGCCTGGGAATAGCAACTCTTTTGAGACATTTTGGAAACAAAATGGTGATGACCTATATCCATGCTCACTAAGCTGAAGGCTACACCTGTCCTGTATGATAAGATTTTCACCCATTTGAAATGGGGAATTGGTGCAGAACCTTCAGATAGGAAACACCTTATGGGTTGGCTGTGGACACTTAACAGTGCTTTAAGCTTGTAAAGATTTATGGAAAAACCTTGGACATACATTTATCATTGACAACCAGATGCTTTTATTGGTCCTATTTGTTAGATTATATTTTTCAGCTTTTCACCTGAGCTTACTGAGAAAAAAGTCATTTAGCAGAGCTTCAATGTATAAGAGCACTTATAAAAAAAAAGAGCTCTAGGTTTTTTCTTTCAGATCTAAAAAGTTAACACTCCCACCAAAGATGATCTATCAAGTATAGGCATGCTATTGAGGCATAGACTTGGTGGGTGTGCCAATGTTTTAAATTTTGTACCGTACCGGCCGGTACGGCCAAAATATTTCGTTTTTGTAGTGTAGCCGGTATAGAGAAGGGTATAGTTTCGTACCGATCATAATTTTGGCCGTTTTGGCCCGTACTGGCCGATATTTCAGCCTTCACTTTTTTTTTTTTTTTCATTTCTTCAAATTGCAAGCTTATTTTTTGACCCCACAATTCAGACCAGACTATTTATAATTTATATCTATTTATATATAATTTATTCATATATAGACTATTCCGAAACGGTACCGGTACTGAAATATCTTGTTTCAATGCCTTGACCAAAATGGTCACCGATATGGTATTCAAAACATTGGGGTGTGCACCTAAAACAAAGAGGATCTATGAAGTATAGGCATGCCTCAATTTGGTTATGTTGGAACAATTTGGTTATTGACTGAATGATCTTTTGATAGGACCATAAACCTGATCTTCCACGTAGTTAATAACATGTGATTGCACCTAAAACGGTCTCTGGAGCTGCTGTTGGATCACAAAATTGAAATCCTGACTGTTTCCTTCCCTATCCATCTCACTTGATACTCATGCAGATACCTGCTCTCTATTTTATATTAACAAAGCATATGGACAGCATATACTATCAAACCTGGGTACAACTTGACGAGGATATCATGTCTACTATGATTAGTCTTAAGTAGATTTTCATGTGTATGGGTTCCCGAATACATAGTTGACACATCTGCACATAGTTGTATCTTCGTGATGGACTGCTGTTTTTTACTTTTTAACGTGGTAGATAATAAATATCAGACTACAGATATAATTCCCTCTCCAGTGATGTAATTGGGCACATTTTTATTTTTATTTTTTTGTCATATCTATTATTCTTAATATTCTGATGTCTTTGGAATTACTTTTCTGATTCATACACTGATGGGCTGCCTTTGTCACCTGATATATAGGCTGCCAATATTGTTTCCTCAGGCATACAGCCTTTTCAAAATTTAGCTACACTGGTACGTATCCAACTATGACTTTTGTGGCTATGCATTTATTTGTTAAATTTAAAGTGGTATTTTCCTGAGATTGTTGGAGCATAGAGTGTTACAATATTTTTGTGCTGTTGCTTTTCCCGTTTGCAGAAATACATTGAGGAGAAAGTTGGTCCTGGTGAGGACCTTTCCTGGGCTAAGCATCATATTACAAAAGGCTTTGCAGGTAAGTTTTCATTAGGCTGCCATTGAACCTAATTTCTTCTTCCTACTTCCCTGAAACCTCAAAGAGATAGGCAGAGGAGAGTTAGAGATAGATATAAGATTAAGGAAATACCTATTAATACATTGTTTTATCGTTAAACAAGACTTTATTGATCATAAGAATAGGCAAGAGCCCTTGTATATGGGACATATACAAGAGCAACACATAAGTGTGCTAGTTTAGTGATACAAGAAATTCATAAAAAGTCATGTCATGAAAATCAATTAGAATCGACCAATGGAGTAAAGTATTGAAAAGGAAATTTCTAAGCTCATCCATTGACAGCTCTTGATCTTTAAAACTTCTTGCATTCCTCTCTGTCCAAATACACTACCATAAACATATTGAAACCATCTTTTTGGTGCAATTTGAGAGTTTCCCGAGTGCCTCTCTAAGAAGCTAGGAGGTCAATTACCCTTCTCAGTGTCACCCATGTTAATCCCATCCGAGCAAAGACTTCATTTTACAATGTCCATGGCAATCTCACAATGAAGTAGTAGATGGTCGACAGACTCTTTGCTCTTTTTTGCATGTATAACACCAATTCATGACTATACTTCGACATTTGCTTAAGTTGTCTAGAGTGAGCATCTTCTCCAAGGAAGCCGTCCATGTAAAAAATGTTGCCTTTAGGACCTTTGTCTTCCAAAAACTATTCCATCAGAATGGATTTGTATTGTGCGTTGTCATGGCTTGGTAGAAAGAGCGGACTATGAACTTCCCTTTCTTAGAGGAGCACACAAAAATCTTGTCTTTGACTCACTCCAACAAACGGGTGGAGCTTGGGGTGGCAATTCGTGTTTGCTAGTCGTGTGTGTTTAGTCATGGGTATTCAACTATATATGTAAACCCAACCCGTTTAGCTAAACGTGCCAAACTTTTTAATCCTAACCCGACCCATTTAAATAACGGGTCGTATCGTGTCACTCATTTTGATCTGTTTAATAATTAATTATAAATATGTTAACGACACGACTCATTTCAACCCATTTCATGTAAATGCATAACCCATTTGACCTGATTAACATGATTTCACATAAAAGTTAAAATTTATATTTATTAGTAGCCACAATATCTAAACAAAATAATAAGACTATCTATTAACAAAAAAAATATCACTATTTTTTAAATTTTAACCTATAATAAAACCAATATTACAGACCCTACAATAACAAATATGAGCATATGTAACACTCCCTTCCTGTAGGATAGAGATATTACTAAAATTCATGACATAATGCCTGGTAAAGAGATTCATATCCTGAAATACCCCATTTATTGAAAATCATCAAATTATTAAAACTGAATTGAACATGATTGTTTCGAAAACTGAACGTAAAGTAAAAGAACATAAACTAATCCTGTGAATGACATAAAAGAAATATAATTCTTGTGTGAATATCACTTATTCCTTTCTAAGTCTTTGTTCTAGATCTACTCCTGGCCATCCAGTTTTGCGTCATCATAATCTCCATCTGTGACAATTAGACTTAGAAAAACACAGGAAGACAAACAAAATGAGTCTAATACTCAGTAACTAGTACATCATACCGTAAAATATATTTCAGCTTAGCCTAGACTTAATTTCTAAAGACTTTTCATACATATATCATCATGGATTAGCACAACATATTTATTCGTCATTAACATGAGTGGAAACATACATAATTATGGCAACATGTAACGTGAATGCATAATAACTTGTTTATCTTGTCTTAACATGAAGTGAAACACGCTTGGGTCCATGTTTCACCTAACTTGCACAACATGGAGTGAAACACGCTAATTGAGTCCGTGTTTCACTGAACTTGCATAATCTAGAGTGAAACACGCTTGAGTCCGTGTTTTGCTTAACTGAGTAACATGGAGTGAAACACGCTTAAGTCCATGTTTTGCTTAACTGAATAACATGGAGTGAAACACGCTCGAGTCCGTGTTTCGCTTAACTGAATAACATGGAGTTAACCA
>QEOT01000512.1:0-19601 GCA_003123785.1 Pterocarya stenoptera
TATTAGGTTCTTGCTCTAATGGAAAAAGATATCTTGGCCATTCCAATCACCTCCGTAGCATTTGAGTTAGCATTTAGCACATAAGGCTATGTCCTGGATCCGTTTCAGAATTGCTTTGGCTCCTAGATCTGTGGAGGCTCTTGTGTTTGTGCAGAATTAGTTGAAGTCCACTCCTATATGCCTAAGTCAAAATTATTCAGATACAATTGATGATGAGACGACTATAAGTTCGACTCAGATAATGTATTTAGAGATTTGTTTTTAGGTCTTGTAGAATTAACACTAGTATGGTGAGTTTGCTACATGAGGATGATTGAGGTTTGAGGTGCATTTGTGAAATTGTATAACTGTTGTTTGTCTTACTAATCTTGTCATCTTTTCTTCAGGCACAACTTGGAATGACACTTGGAATTTGGTTCATTTGTTGTTGTTGGGAACATTTAATTTGGTTGGCACAAAAAACTTGTTTTGTTATTGTTGGGTTCTTTTATTGTCAAAATGGGAACTTATAAAATGTGTATTGTCGTAGTTGGAAGGAAATAACATTATGATGGATGATGGATGTGGATGATGGGTTCAATGGATCACTTGGGACGTTGGTTGTGTTTCAACACAACCTGGAATGGGAGAAAGCACCCAATATTTACTTTTTTTGTTGGAATGAGAACAATTTTAGTGTTGGCTTGTATTAATTTTTGAGTGAATGATTTAGGTTATATATTTATGTTATAGTTTTGGCTTGTAAGCTGCAGTAAGTAAGCAATGATTAGTTGTAATCTTTGTTATGTTTTGTTCTAGGAATATGTTGGAGCAAATGCTTAATGGGACTTGTAGTGAAGCAGTCAACAGATCCTATACATGAACAATAGGACTTTCTTTTTTATTTTTTTCTAATTTTTCGAAGCATGTTAATTGTTTTTATTTAGTTGTAGTTTTAGTTATGTTTCTTTTAACTTATAGTGAATGATTTAGTTTTATAGTTTTGATTATGTTTTTAGTAAAATTGAAGTAAACTTTAGGGAATGATTTGCTTTTAGATTGTAATTTTTGAAAAAATTGAAATTCTCAAGCTCATAGAAAATTCTTTTTTAAAAGGTGGGCCAAATATGAAGCCAAAAAAATAACAAAAAATAAAAAAATAAAAGCCCAAATCTGACTCCGCTCGGATCGGAGGATGCACACTTTAGAGTCGGAGGTAGGGCATACTGACTACCGACTTCGACTTGGTCGATGCTCAGCCCTAGCTCTCACAATATCAGGATCGTTAGGGCATGTTGTAGCATACTTTGGAATTGCATCAATAGCTTGGTGTTGTTTGTGGATCGTTGCTTTATTCATGAAGTGTTTTTAGAATGCCAGCAACGACGTGCTCTCATACAATCTTCAGCTAGAAGGCGACTATAATATAACATACGAGCGATAGGATGGAGAGACGATTCATGGAGATGGAGGAGAAGCTGAAAAAGAAGACTCTGGAGATGAAGGTCTTATGAAGGGAGAACAATGCCTTAAAATGAAGTGACGTGGGGGGTTCATGCCAAGATTGTAGCAAACAACTCGATGAGGAGTCTCAGAGAGAAGGGGGCCAACTCTGAGTGACCAGGAAGTTCAGAAGAGGATGCACGACAGGCTACGTGATCTCATGGACAAGTTTGAGGAGATGGCAAAGTGAGTGAGAACGTCATCATTGATCGATAACCTGTTTAATTGCACCAATCGGCCATACAGTGCAGAGATCAGGGTAGTGCCCCACTCCCCAAAGTTTAAAGTCATGAAGATTGACCTCTATGATGGGTCCTTGAGTCGAGCATTTGGGAATCTTTAGGCCCACATGACCTTGCATGGGTTTCCAAGAGAGATTGCATGCCTAGCTTTCCCATTAACCCTTAAAGGCATGGCAAAAGGGTGGTTCGAGAGTTTGCGGTTGGGCTTTATCACCAGTTTTGAGGAGCTCGATAAACAATTTTTGACGCAATTCTTGGCTAGTAGGCGGAGGAGACGGTTGCCACATACCTCCTCACCATGAAACAACAGGAGGACGAATGACTGAAGATGTACCTTACCCAGTTTAACATTGGACACCTAATGATAGACGACCAAGATGAAAAAATAACACTGGCGGCACTCCTAAGAGGGGTTTGGCCTAGAACTCCCTTTATGGCAAAGTTGGTAAGGAAGACGCAAATGACGCTACAAGAATTTATAGATAAGGCAGATGAATTTATTAATGCAGAAGAGACACACTTAGTGTAATACCCTGCTCCTTCCTTCCTTTTGATGTAAGCAATTACGTCTGACGAGACAGCCTGTCTCCTCCTCTCTAGTGTCTAAGAGTCCCGTTATGCGTGCCAGACCCTGATGCGTGTTTTTAAAGTTACTACGTGATTTCTAAAGCTAGCTTTGTGTTTTAAAGTTATGCATATTTTAAATGGGTTACTCATCGTTATTTAACTAAGTAATATTTTAAATAACTCAATTATAATATTTTTGAAGAGCTCCAAAAATATTATAATTGTGGGAATCATTTTATATAAATGATTACAGTTATTTAAAATATTATGTAATCTAAATAATGATGGAATCTTTAATTAATTTAATAGTTTTATTCCTTTAAATATTTTAACTAAGACTTCATCATTTTATAAATGATGAGGGAATATTATTTTAAATAATATTCTATCTTTATTCCTCTCAGTGCTTTTAATTAAATAAACGTTTACGTGTTTTTAAATCAGTGTTTAAGGGTCATCGTGGGATCATTTTATTGATTCCAAGATGTTGGGTTTTAGGATAAAACCCCAGCCCCTCTCTCTTCTCCCTCACTTTTCCCTCTCCCTTCTCTCTCTTCCCTCTCGGCGTGCCAGTACGCTGCACCTACACCGAACGGCTCCAGCTCCAGCTCGGCCCCGCCGTGCACTGATGAGCCTCACCTCCACCACCACTGGCCTCCTCTCCCTCCAGGGAGCTCACCCATACCGGCCTTGCTCCCCCAAGCTCGCCCTTCCTCTCCCTCGGCCATGCACAGCCCAAACGGGCTTGATGGCTATAGCACCACCGTGCGCCGTTCTCCGGCTCCACCACTCCCACGGGAGCTCCCTCTGCCACTGACCGGCCTCCTCCAGTGAGCCTAGCCTTCATCTCCCCGACGGTTGCTCCCACGATGTGCACCTCTCTCTTGCACGGGTTATCCATACCCACAGTGGAGCACCACCTCCTATGGCCACCGCACCACCACCAGGACCTCCCTTGGTCTCCGGCCACCTCCCCCAGCCGTCCCCACGTTCGGTTGAGCCACCATGCAGGCTCACCTCCCCTTACTCTCCCACGGACGCCTCACCCCTTTAAGCTAGATCCACCGCCATACACCACCACCTACGGTGGGTGACCACCCTCTCTGGCACCCTCAGGCCACCACGAAGCCAACCAGACCACCCTTGGCCCCGATATATCCCCCATGCATGCACACTCTCTCTCACTCTCCCTCGGCTTCTCTCTCCCTCACAATGCACGGCCAACCCTTTTCCGCCACCATGGACCACCGTGCCACCACCACAGAGCCTCCATGGCTCCACCAGCAGTTCCCCTTAGCTGAGCCCTAAGCTTAAACCACCACTTTACGTGGTGGGTAATCACTGCACGTGATGGACAGTCACTGCGCGTGACTGGTTGCCACTGTACACGACAAGATCCGCCGTGATACACTCCTTGCCACCATCATCAAGGTCACTTTAGGCCCTTCCAAGACCACACCTACCTATCCAAACGCCTAAACAGTCACTGTACACGGTGTAGTCACCCTGTACGTTCCTCCGACGTTATCGTTGTGACGGCTAGCGAGCGACGCATGGGTTATCTCGTTGACGGTATAATTCTCTATCCCTCGTTATTTATATTAGATACTAGCTAGTTGACTAGGTTGTGGACTGTGCTGCTAGTATTATAGGGTTCGCTGTGTAGTGGTGATGTGACGTGCTGTGGTGAAGTGTTGGGCGTAGTTGGGAAGTGTGCTGTGTAGTGTTGTGGACTGTGCTGTGAAGTGTGGTTGTAGTGTATGCGTTGTAGTAGTGGCGTGTCGTAGTGCCATGAATGGAGTATATACGGAGTATACTCTATGTGGTGAGACGGTACACCATACGGCATGTGTGCCGTAACGGTGACGTGGCGTAGTGATGTGAATGGAGTACACGTGGAGTGTAATCCATGTGGTAGAATGACGCACTTGGCGTGTATGCCATAGTGGTGATGTGGCGTAGTGCTGTGAAGGGTGGAATGACGCACCATATGGCATGTATGCCATAACGGTGATGTGGCGTAGTGCTACGAAGGGAGTACACGTGGGATGTACTCCAAGTGGTAGAGCGACGCACCATATGGCGTGTATGCCATAGTGGTGATGTGGCGTAGTACTGTGAAGGGAGTACACGTGGAGTGTACTCTATGTGGTAGAGTAATGCACCATATGGCGTGTGTGCCATATTGATGATATGGCGTAGTCCTGTGAAAGGAGTACACGTGGAGTGTGATGTGAAGTATGGCTGTAGTCCAAGGCGACGAGTGTCGTCTCGTAGTCGGCCTATGATCGGAAGTATGTGCCAAGTGGCTGGAAAGTATCAGAGTAGTGCAACAGAAGCATGACTGAGCAATGTCCCGTAGAGACGTGGTCCATTGAGAAGTCGTGCTTGTGATGGGTAAGAAGTAGAGTAAGAATGATGTAGCGGGAACGTGACTAGATGTCATGATGTGGTGGGGGTACACGAGGAACCGTACTCGTGATGAGTTGGAAGTTGATGTATAGGTGACGTAGCGGAATGTCAGAGGACGTGACAAGGTCATGGTGTAGCTTGGGAATGGTCTCGAGCTATATGGCATGATGTAAGGTGTTGTGGTATGTGCTGTAGTAGTGATATAGCTGTAGTCAAAGGCGACGAGTGTCGTTGCATAGTCGGCTTATAGCCTGGAGTAAGTACGAAGTGGCTAGGAAGTATCAGAGTAGTGTAGCAGAAGCATGATTGGGCAACGTCATGAAGTGACGTGGCCAAGTGGAAGTCATGCGGTGATGGGTTAGGTTGTATGTGAGGTGACGTGACAGGGTCATGGTGTAGCTTGGGATTAGTATCGAGCTATATGGTGTGACGTGAGGTGTGTTCATGAATGAAGTCCCATCGTGTCAAGTGTTGGGATGAACTGTCAAGAGGTACGGCTAGCACGAAGAGTCGTGCTAGCCGGGTTATGAGAAGATTGGTAACGGAGTATGGCATTTGCCATACGAGCTTGTGACCAATGTATTAAATGATGGTCTTAAGGGATAAAGGGGTAAGGTATGTGTGTTATCTGGTTAAATGCACGTGCCGGACGGATTCACCATATGTAATGGGTAATCTGTCCTAAGAATGGTTACACAGTGCTTAAGCCTTAGAGTGGCTTGGAGCCATGTGACGTGTATGGATGGTCATGAGAAGTAGAGTGAGCTAAGATACATAAGGGTAATGATGATGGTACTGTCTAATAATGGGATGCGTGACTTAGTCAGTTTAAGTCATGCGTCAGAACATGGTTAACGAGAAGAACGGGACAAAGGTCCTAGTGTTTTAATCCTAAGGTGAATCATGAGTTCACCCTAGTGAGTAAGCACTCGAAGTAGAACGTCAAGGTTTAAGGAAGTAGAGACTGTAATGGGTCTCCAAGGGTTTTATCATAGTAAGGAACGTGAAAGGGCACAAGATAGAAGGAGAGTAAGTAAAGCATAGCTCTATTTCTAGTTCAGTTGCTTATGCATTAGATAGAGAATAACATTAAGATTGTGTATGCATGTAGGTTGCCATCTGACTCGTGCATGAATGGACGACATGGTATGAAAGTAGCATGGAGTCCAGATAAGTGTTACGTTCATGCTCTTCTAGAGTTTTTCTAAAGTATGAGAAAAAGAAAGAGAAACACTTTTCTTCTAAAAGATGCTTTACGAAAGGACACGAAAGATGTTTTTAAATAAAGCATGCTAAGTATTGAAAGGTATACGTATGTACGGCCCCTCCTCGGCAGCCCCTTTTACGCACCCAAAAGTATTAATTGTACGCATTTGAATGGATGAATATACGATGTATCTATTGTACGTATTTTCTAAAGAAAAGAAAGGAAGCATCGAGGCCTGTGCCCTGAGCTTCAAATCGATGCTTTGACTGACGCGAAGAAAATGTTTTAAAATTGGTCCCTAAGAACTAATGTTAAAATGTCCCTACGAATTGATGTTTTACTGACGCCACGAAAGATGATGTTTAAGCCCATGTTTTTCCCATGAAAGCATGAAAAGAAAAGAAAAGAATGAATGCTCATGCCCATGCAATGAAATGAATGAAAGCCTTAGCTCTTTAGAGCTGACATGAACGAATGAATGAAAGAATGGCATGCGACATAAATGAATGTATGAAAATACGTAATGGCCATATGAATGAATGGAAAGGGGTACCCAATGAATGAATGGGCAGATTACAATGCCGGCAGTAGTATCTGGTAGTGCACCTAGTGCTACACCCTAACGGAATGAGATTCCAACCCGTGGCCATGGGCGAATCCATCGGCCCAAAAGGCCACTAACCCCAGCACGCGGGGAGTAACAACGTGCACCGGCCTATAAAAGTGAAAGAAAAATAATGTATGAATGTATGACATTCTTCAAGAAATGAAGGCAGTGACGGGGGCATGTTTAAAGATAAAAACCCCCGTCTGCTGATCTTTACAAATGAAAGCATGTATGTATGTATGTATAGTATGTATGGAATGATGAATGCATGACTAAAAACTTATGTTGCTATATTTTAACCGTATGAAGTAATGTTTGCTGAGTATTCGACTGATTTTTATTTTTATGTGTGAATGAGCAGTACGCTTAGGAGGGACACGGCCAAAGGGGAAGAGCACGAAAGTCTAGACATGGGTATTTTAAATGTATGAAAGCCTCTTTATTTTAAGATTTATGTTTTCCACTGTATACCTCTTTTATTATAAAAGCACATTTTATTTTATAACGTAAAGTATTGAATCCTGGGAAGGACAGTAAAATGTTTTAAATTGAACGGTAATTCCCGTCGTCATTTTCTAAAATATTTAAAAAAACAAAAACCCACCTCAAGGACGGGCGTTACACTTAGAGCCTTGACCAATCCATAAACAACTAAGGCAGACAAGAAGGCGAAGGAGGCGAGCAAGGGTAACAAAGGAAGGGAGGTGGAAGACAAGGCAAACAACTTTTACGAATGGAGGAAGGACAAAGGCTCCCATTCCTGTGGCCGAGGTTCCAAGATGGCTCATTCGGGTATGAATGTGCAAGGGAACAAGGATCCAAGGACACGACGGAATGATGATTGGAACTCAGACAACTGGGAATTGACCACCATTACATTTACCATCAAATTGGGGGGGGGGGCAAAGGATTGAGGATTGTTGAACATGAGCTGCCACTCGGATAGTTAGCCGCCACTCATGTGGGGGGAGATGGGGAATTGGAGCTACTCATTGTTGAACACAAGCCGCCACTAAGCTAGCCGCAAAAAGTAGGGAAAGATTGATAGGGTGGCATAGGATTGAGAGCCCGTGGAGGAAGAAGAATAAAAAAGGGAGTGCTCCTCCCACTCAAATCTTGGTTAAAGCCCATTTGTTGTACAATGCCATCATTGGTTGCCGAACTCTGAATAGGATGAGGGCAGTTACCTCAACTTACCATCTAAAAATGCAGTCTCCAACAAACGTAGGTGTGGGAGAGGTTCATTAAGAGCAAGTGTTCACACATGAATGCTATGTTCAGGAACTGAAGAACGAGAGTATGGAGCTTTGGACCATTGAAGAAGGAGAGGTTGAAGAAGTAACCCCACCACCATCGAAGCTCATTGAGCGATGGATAGAGACTCAGGATGAAGGGAATCTAAAGCAAGGAGAGGTTGTTGAGCCCTTGGAGTTGGTAGCCTTGCACCAGGACCAACTAGAAGTGACAACCTTTAATAGAGACACGTATGACACTGGAACTCAGGGAGCAATTGAAACAGTTGCTCATCAAGCATATAGACAATTTTGCATGGAGTCATGAGGATATGCATAGCATAGATGAAAAATGGATAGAACATCACCTTTGTGGTTATTCTAAGGCCAAGAAAGAAAGGTAGAAGAGGAGAAGTTTCAAGGTGGAGAAGTACGTAGCAATCGCAAAAGCGGCAAAAAGCCTCTTTGAGGCAGGGTTTATCTGAGAAGTTCATTACTCAGAATGACTTTCAAATATTGTGTTAATAAATAAGGCAAAAGGTAAGTGGCAGATGTGAATAGATTTCACTAATTTGAACAAAGCTTGCTTAAAAGATAGCTTTCCCCTATCAAGGATCGATCTGATAGTCAGCTTAACAGCAGGCCACTAGATGTTAAGTTTTATGGAAGCCTATTTCGGCTATAACCAGATACAAATGTGCGAAGGCGACCAAGAAAAAACATCCTTGATAATAGATAGAGAGGTCTATTACTATCAAGTAATGTCGTTCGGCCTGAAAAATGCAGGGGTGACATATTAGAGGCTAGTAAATCACATGCTCAAAGAGCANGTATGGAGCTTTGGACCATTGAAGAAGGAGAGGTTGAAGAAGTAACCCCACCACCATCGAAGCTCATTGAGCGATGGATAGAGACTCAGGATGAAGGGAATCTAAAGCAAGGAGAGGTTGTTGAGCCCTTGGAGTTGGTAGCCTTGCACCAGGACCAACTAGAAGTGACAACCTTTAATAGAGACACGTATGACACTGGAACTCAGGGAGCAATTGAAACAGTTGCTCATCAAGCATATAGACAATTTTGCATGGAGTCATGAGGATATGCATAGCATAGATGAAAAATGGCTAGAACATCACCTTTGTGGTTATTCTAAGGCCAAGAAAGAAAGGTAGAAGAGGAGAAGTTTCAAGGTGGAGAAGTACGTAGCAATCGCAAAAGCTGCAAAAAGCCTCTTTGAGGCAGGGTTTATTTGAGAAGTTCATTACTCAGAATGACTTTCAAATATTGTGTTAATAAATAAGGCAAAAGGTAAGTGGCAGATGTGAATAGATTTCACTAATTTGAACAAAGCTTGCTTAAAAGATAGCTTTCCCCTATCAAGGATCGATCTGATAGTCAGCTTAACAGCAGGCCACTAGATGTTAAGTTTTATGGAAGCCTATTTCGGCTATAACCAGATACAAATGTGCGAAGGCGACCAAGAAAAAACATCCTTGATAATAGATAGAGAGGTCTATTACTATCAAGTAATGTCGTTCGGCCTGAAAAATGCAGGGGTGACATATTAGAGGCTAGTAAATCACATGCTCAAAGAGCAGATCAAACACAATATGGAGCTCTATGTAGATGACTTGTTGGTTTAGAGCAAGGAGGTGGAAACCACATAGCGAACTTGCAAGAAGCTTTCACTTTTTGTAGAATTATAAGATGAGGCTCAACTTGGCCAAATGTGCTTCCATCATGGGATCAGGTAAGTTCCTAGGTTTCATGGTGTCAAAGAGGAAAGAATCGAGACCAACCTAGGAAAGATCAAAGAGATAATGGGGACGAAGCTCCCTAGAGCCTTAATGAAGTATAAAAGTTGGCCAATAGAATAGCGACATTGAACTGGTTTGTGTCGAGATCAATGTAAAAATGCTTGTCGTTCTTTTAGGTGCTACGGAAGATATAGAATTGGGACAAAGAGTGTGATAAGGCATTCGAGCAATTGAAGGCATACCTATCCAACCCCTCCCCTCTTGAGTCAAACCAAACAAGGGCACATGTATTTGTACATATCAGTTACAATGGAGGCTCTGAGCATCAGGCTAGTCAGGGAAGAAGAAAGGAAGCAGAGGCTAGTGTATTACATGAGCTGGGCCTTAAGGGGTGCGAAAACATGCTACCCGCGAATCGAGTTGTTGTCATTTTCTCTGGTGGTGGTGGTGCGCCGATTAAGACCCTACTTTCAAGCCCATGTAGTAAGGGTGTTGAATGAAGCCCCATTTGATGAAAGTCCTACATTGACCTGACACGTCGTGTCAACTGGTGAATTGGTCAATTGAGGTTAGTGTGTTCGAACTCGATTACCTCCTAAGAAGTGCCATGAAGGGACAAATCTTAACGGCACAAATGGCACCAAGGGAAATCCCTGGCATGTGTATGTTGATAACTCCTCCTGTCGCAAAGGATCTAGAGTAGGCCTCTACATTGTAATCGAAAGAGGTGAAGAAATTCATTACACCATGAAAGTGGCGTTCAAGACAACCCACAACGAAGTAGAGTGTAAAGCACTATTGGTAGGACTTGCCATGGAGAATGGCGGGGAGCAAAGGAAGTTGACGTATATGCAGATTCCCAGTTATTGGTGAATCAAGTGACAAGAGAGTACCTAGAGAAAGAGGAAAGGCTAAAAATGTGCTTGCAATGGGTATGGGAGTGGCACAATCGATTCCAACACTTTTGCATCCAAATACCATGTGAAGAAAACTAGTGGGTGGATAAACTCACACAAGTTGTCAAATGAATATAGGGATCAAATCCACCATGGGATATAATGATATTGGTATTGGAGACCCTATCATTTGGAAGCGAAGTATTAGTGATAGGGTGGCTGTGCTGGAGTGGGCATAAGATGTGGTGAAGTACCTGACCACAGGGAAACTCTTGAAAAAATGAATGGAAGCAAGGAAAGCGAAATCCAGGGTAGCCAAATTTACCCTTATAGAATGGGTTTTATATAAGTGAGGTTTCTCCACCCCACTCCTGTGATGTATCTCTATGAAGGAAGCACAACATGTGTTGGCAGAAACCCAAAAGGGAGTCTATGGAAACCAATTCGGGGGGTAGAGCCCTAGCATAGAAAACTATGAGAGTAGGATACTACTTGCCCCACGCACTGAAGGATGTGGAGGAATTCGATACGAAGTGTGTGAAGTGCCAATTATGTGTGATAGTACCTCATATCCAGTTGTAAGAGTCACCAGAATAGCGGCACCATGGCCTTTAGCTCAGTGGGGAATCAACATTGTACGGCCCATGCCGCTAGGAAGGGAGGAGTCAAATATGCAGTGGTTTCTATCGACTACTTCATGACATGGGTAGAAGCAGAGGCATTGGCAACATTACGACCGATAAAATCATTAAATTTCTATGGTAGTCCATTTTTTGTTTATTTGGTATATCACGATCCCTAATCTTGGACAATGGAAGACAGTTTGACTTCGACTAGTATTGAGATTGGTGCGCAGAGCTGAGAATCAAAGTGAAATACTCCTCCCCTAGCTAGGCTGAGGTTAAAGAGTAAGTAGAGGCAACGAACAAGACCATGTTTTGCATAGTGAAGAAGAAGCTCGCTGACCAAAAGGGACCATGGGTCGAGGAGCTCCTAGGGGTGCTATGGGCATACAAAACCACAGTAAGGACCCCAACTGGAGGAACCCCATTCGTGATGACCTATGACAATGAGACAGTGATACTTGTGGAGATCAACATGCCAAGTCACTAGGTCTAACACTACTGCGAAAATTTAAACAACAGAGGTTTGGAAGGAAACCTTGATCTACTGAAGGAAAGGCATACACAAGTTATAGGAGAAGAACTATGCAACATTTAAACAAGAAAATCAAGTACTGAGCGCTCAAAGGAGATCTTGTGCTGAGAGAAGTCGAGATGACCACCAAAAGGCAAGAATAGGGAAAGCTCGGACCTAGCTTGGAAGGACCATACATTATAATAGCAAACAATAGGCCAGGTCCATACCACCTAAAGGACATGAATGGGAAGAGACTACCACACCCATGGAATGTAGAGCACTTTAAAAAATATTTTATCTAGTTAATTTCATGTAAATTGGACATGCAATAAAAGAGCATTCTTACGAGTGTGCAAAGCTTCATGCCGATGCTTATTTCAAGCAATTTTCAGCATGAATGTTGACACCCTTTGGGCAAGTGATTGGGTGTTAACGATGTGCATGCAATCGGGATTAACACTCGCAGCCACTAATTGGCAATCAAAGGCTAACAATGTGCATGTGACCAGGGTTAGCCTTCGCCTAAGTAGCAGTTGAAAAAAATCCTCCAGTCTCTTAGCATGCTTATCAGGTGAGGCACCAAGTGCTAATAACGCACAGCAACTGAGATTAGCCTTCACCCAAGCAACGGTCAAAACAATCTCCCGCCCCCTTTGCACGCCCTTTGAGCAAGTGATCGAGTGTTAAGAACATGAATGCTATAGGGGTTACCATTCGCATCCATCAATTGGAGACCAAAGGCTAACAACGCACATGCGATCGGGTTAGCCTTCTCCCCTTCAAGTAGTACTCCTATCGGGTGAACCACAGAGTGTTAACAACGTACATGTGATTGGGATTAACACTTATCTCTATCTAATGGCTCCAAAGGTTAACAATGAGGGTGCGACGGGGGTTAGCCATCGCTCGAACAACAATCGAGAAATTTCTCTCTTTTAACATGCCCCCAGGCAAAGGATTGAGTGTTAACAATGCACATGTGATTGGGGTTAACACTAGCATCTATATGTCGGCAACCAAAGCTAACAATACGAGTGCAACCGGGATTAGCCTTCATTGGAACTATGATTGAGAAGATCTCTCGCTCACTTAACGTGCCCTAGGGTGAAGATCGAGTGTTAACAACACACATGTGACCAAAGGTTAGAGCATGCGCATGCGACCTAAGTTAGCCTTCACCCAAACAATGGCTGATAAAGTTTCCCTCTCTTTTAACATGACTTAGGGTGAATGATCAAGTATTAACAACACGCATGTGATTGGAGTTAAAACTCACACCAATCCGTGGTGACCAAAGGCTAACAATGCGCATGCGACTAGGGTTAGCCTTTGTCTGAATAGTGGTCGAGAAAATCTCACACTCAATGAATGCACCGCTAGGGGAAATGATTGAGTGTTAACAAAATGCATGTGATTGGGGTAAACACTCGCACTAATTCGTGGTGACCAAAGAGTAACAACACACATGCGACCGAGGTTAGACTTCACCCAAGCCGTGGTCTAGAAAATCTCCTACTCACTTAACGCGCCTCTATGGTGAGTGATCGAGTGTTAATAACGTACATGCAATCAAGGTTAATATTGCCACCAATTCGTGGTGACCAAAGGTTAGCGCACGTAAATGCAACCGAGGTTAGCCTTTGCTCTAACAACACCGAAATTGGTAGTGGGGTAAAGACAACAGAAAATAAAGGACAAAAACAAAGTTGGCGATGAAGGAAACAAAAGGCACACGACATACATCAAGCACTAAAAGGAGTACATACATAACGTGGCAAGTCTCTTACAATATATATATCCAAAACAAAACATTATAAGTTACAAGATCATGAAAACAAAATGCAAAGAAAAAGGAAGAACAAGCCCCAGGCCTAGGGAGCCGAGCCACTATTGGAAGTGGACGCGGCTGGTTTAGGAAGGCGTCTAGCATCACACAACTTTGAGAGAGTCGAAGTAGGCTAAGGCTCCTGCATTAGAGAAGACAATCCACAGCTCAAAAGTCCCTAAATCTTTCTCAGGATGAGCTAGCAAGACTTGAGGGGAGAGACAAACAACCTTGTCCCAGGAAGCCCTAAGTTCATTGTCTAGCTCATTAATATGCTATGAGAGTTTGCAAGTTTCTCCTGCAAAGTCTCAATTATACCTTGAAACTTAAACTAATGCTCGTCAACCTTGCAAAGCACCTCTTTAGCAGTCTAGTAGTTCACCTTGATTTGGACCAACTCCCCTTGTATGACATTGAGGTCAATAAAGTCGCTGACGAGCATCATCAGACTTTGAAGCCTTCTCTGCATAGGTTTAGCAATGCTTTCTCACTATAGAAGCAAACTTCAATGCCACCTCCAATTTAGCCTCTAGTTTTTCTTTACGACAACGATTCGCCTCAAGCACGTCTTCCAATAGCAATGAGGCATGCCTAACCTCCCGCTCCAAGGCTTGTTCCAAGTAATTTTTCACCCTCTCAAGAGAAGACTTCTCCAAAGCCAAGGCATGCTAAAGTCCAGATACCTCCGTCTTTAGCAAGGCAATCTTCTCCTCCTAGAAACGTGAGTGAGAACCCCCATCAGGAGTATGCAACCTCCAATTGTTTCTTCTCCTCCATTGCCTCATAAACAGCTTGTTGGGCTCCCTCCATGAATGAGAAGGAGGACTAGACTTGCTTCTCTAAGCTAGATTAGCGAGGAGAAATCCACTAGGCCAAGGAGATTAAACCCTGCAATGACAAACTTGGGTAAGTTAAAGACTCATAGATCATACAAACCAATAGTGGGGTTACTTGTGTACCCCAAGAGAAAACTTAGATCAAAAGGATTTCATAATAATTTGGGACATTGATCTAATAAGAAAACATAGGAATGACATGGATTAAACTTGTTAAAAATTTCATTTCAAGATCAATGTCAATCTATGATCTTTAAAAGAACCCGAAACTTCCTTAAATTATTTGAGGTACTTATGATCATAATTTGAGAACATGGTTGGTACCATTGCTTTCGTTGGAACTTTTAGAAATTTATAGAGCAAGAAAACTTTTTGTGATGATGTGGTGCTAGGTGGACCAACTCGGAAGTGACACGTGGTGTCAAGCTTGCCAGCTCATCAGTCGAGCTATACTTAGTGATCTTTGACCCTCTTTCCACTTGGAACACAATCTGCTGTAGCAAGATACACTTGTATGGCTCACGCAAATCACACTTCGTCTAACACCTTACAGTTGTCAAAAAGTTTGAAAATGAGAGAGGTGTAGTAAGAAATAGCCAAGAGTCCTGCAGAGTGTAGCTAGTCTAACGTATGGGCGAGCAACACTGTGTAGAAAGCTTAGCTGACACATCCCTACATGAGGTGATAAAGAACTTTTTACCTTGTGGTAGGTGAACTAGAAAAGTGACCCAACGCAAGAAAGCAAAGAACGAGCTTAAGGCAAGCAACGATCAAGGACAAGACCCTTGTTGACGTACAAGCTTTCTGAAATTACACGAAAATGCTCCTAGGTGGTAGTATCATATGCAAAAGCCCACACTCCAACAGAAGAGTAACATCTGGAGTGGGTCTGCGGAAAGGATTCAACTTGTTAGATCATATCACCTGAACCTAAAGATATGGTCCAACACCACGGGGAGACCCCCACTCAAGAAGAGACTAAGGATTGGACTCAAGACATGCCTTAAGGATGTGCGAACCATGTGTTGCCAACCTATCTCTATCATGTTGTAGTGGGATGATTGAGACTAAGGACTCCTATTCAAGCACGTTTGGAGTCGGAAGGACACCTAACGAACTCGTGCTATAAAATCTGAAGGTAAAAGCCAAAATCTCACTTTTGATATCGTAAACATCTGAGAGCCCCTAGAGTCAGGATCTTCAAAGGAAGCAATGGACTTCAAAGGAGACAAAGAGGAGCTGTGCAATGGCGCCGCAATTCTAAGACAATGAGGTAGGTTAACTTGACTGCTGAGAAATGGGTGTAAATGTTGTGTGAGGATGTTATGGAGGCATATTCATAATCTGTAATCCCCCCCTTTTCTAATGATGAAATATTACTTGTTTTTACCATTATGCTTACAAATATTTTTACCTCGTGTTTTTTGAGATTTGAATGTATTTGTTTTTAGTATGAGTAATTATATCTATGTGTGAGTAATTGTATACTGTGTCAATCATCATGGACGAGACTGAGGACTCCCTAGACCATTCCTACAGTACATCTCCACGAGCTTCATACGGGTAAAGAGATTCCCTGCAAATGATTGGGGTGGGACGGAATCATATTGACCTTTCTTGATAGACGAGATGAAAAAATCCCCCATGTGTATCATGTGTAGGCGTCTTTGAATTGGTTGGTTGAGTAAATGTTCCCCGGTGCAACATGTGTATCTCTATGTGAGAGTCGACCTGTGTTGGGGACAGGCGATTCGACTTGCATCATGTTGGTCGGGTGGGAGATATTCCCCAATTTCGAATGGTGGAGCTACTCACCCCCTGTTGGCCCATTAGATGACGGATGTCTGTGTGATGAATATCTATGTGATAACTGTAAATGGCTATGTGATTAGTGTTACGAGTTTTTTGTGCTTGAGAAGAGGGCGATTCCTCACCTCGGCGACATATACAACTATATATTTATATATTGAGTTTTGCATAGAGGGTAATTCCTTAGTGGGTGGTTCCTCATATGCTTATATATATGTGTTTTACTGAGTGGGTGATTCCTCGCGATGTTTACAAATACATGTGATTTATGAAAGAAGGTATGTTATGATGTTTTATGAAAAGATGTTGAGGAACCTGGATAGGACAAAAATATACATGTTTTGTAAAGCAAGTTAATCATCATATGGGCAACAAAATGATCAAAAGATTGTCCACACCAGGCAAGGACTGATTAGCTGAGGAGTTACACCAGGCGAAGGATTGTATATCCGTTTGGAAGGAACCACTGGTGAATAAAGCTCCCCTTGACACACAATGAGAATATTAAGACTTTTTGTAACACTCAGGCCCAAGATATGGCCGAGGCCTGCAGAGAAGCCCAACTCGACTGAAGAACGATATCGTTTTGGGATAAGTGATTTATCTTATTCTTTTTCCTCTCTTTCCCCAAACCCCGATGGTTTCTAAGTTTGTCTTCTCCCTGTATGTCTATCCTCCCAGCTATCAGTTTCTTCTCACCATTTCTTCCACTCCCCCACAGATTCTCTTTTACTCCATCCCCCCCTCTCTCTCTCTCCTTGCCCTTTTTTCCTGTTCTACTGTCACCGTCCAACACTGTAGCAGCCAGTCTTCATGGCATCTGACACTGAGGCCAGACCGACAAGCCTTCTTGTCACACCCTAACTCAAATTTGCTCTCCTAAATTTTTCCCTCTCATTATTATTAATTGAGCTGCATTATTGCATATTTTATACATTTAAAGTCAATATATTTTTAATTTTTTTATTATTGGTTTTAGATAAAAAAAAATGATTAAGAGGCATAAATCCGAGTTATTAAATTGATTAATAGCATAATTTATGCTTAATTTTATGACTTGTGATTTAATTGAACAATATTTCTTCATATGCACAACACACTTTTAATATTTTATTCTTCAATTTTTGTCTAGTTTTATTTTTTTGTCTTTAATTATTTATTTATTTTCTTTGTCTAATTTTATTTTTGTTTCCTTAATTATTTATTTATTTTCTTTGTCTAATTTTATATTTTTTTCTTTAATTATTTATTTGTTTTTGTCTAGTCTCCATACATGGCAGCACCTCCACCTCGCTGCCACCGTTCATCCACAGCCACACGCTGCACCTCCATGCTCCTCCACACACCAGCAGCACCACTGCACCTTCACGTAAACTTCTGCAGTGCATCACCATGCATGGCCAAGAACCACTCAACTCCGCGCTGCATGCACCACCCATACTCGGCAGCACCTCCACCCGCTGCACCTCCATGCATAGCCATCCTTCACGTCGCTGTGCAACCTGAAGAACCACCATGCCCAGCCACCGAAAAGCTTTGGACGGGGTGCTATGTTTTGCACCACCGAAAACCCAGGAATTTTTCCCACAGCCACCGTCCGAAGCACGCTGCATGATGTTCTCCCTTCTCGCTTGCTGCTGCTCAACCCAGAAAGCATGGCAAGCAGATACATCACTGGAGGCATCGCATGTGACGCTGCGGAAAACGAAACGCTGGGCAAGAAAGAAAGATGCAGACGAAGAAACGGAAAAGAAAAGGAACACGCTGGGCGAAGACTTAGGCGGAAGAAATAAAAAGAAAGGCACGAAGACGAGGCCACATGCGGAAAGAACGGAAGAAAAAAAAAACCAAAAAGAAGGAAAAAAGTTGTGCGACAAAAGGCCAATAATTTGTGTTTATGTGCTCAGAAATCTACCAAGTAATAATCAGATATTGCATGAATTCCATTGGTGGAAGTGGGCGGCATCAACAAAAAATCAAAGCTTTTACGGAAGCAAACTGATGCAACATGGGACGAATTTGGAAACTAGCTGGGCGGGCCAACGCACGAAAGAAAAAGATAATAAAGCATCTGTATTACGGTTACAGATCAAGATAAAGATAAAGATCAAGACCAAGTTCAAGATAAAGATGAAAAGAACTACTCCAAAGAAGATCAAGATAAAATATTATAAATATGTATTTGATTCGGACTTAACTTGTAGATGAAAACACCATTATAAATACAAAGGCAGATCACCCAAAATATTTACGGTGATTTTTACAGAACGTTTACACGGTATCACAGAGCCACTTTTTGGATTAACATCCTCGTCGATCCCATGGCCTCCGTCAACCCCACTCTGCCCTTCACCACCATGGTTCACCTTCTCACCATCAAATTATCCTCTTCAAACTACCTTCTTTGGCGCAGCCAAGTCTTGCCGCTGCTGCAATGCCTGAATCTCCTTGGCTATATTGATGGTTCACTTGCCGAGCCCTCCGCCACCATTGTTTCTGGTGACTCTATTTCTGCAAATCCCAAGTTGGCTTAATGGAAACAAATAGACCAGCTTTTACTTAGTCTGCTACTCTCCACCTTAGCAGAGGAAGCCATGTCCGCTATTGTTGGCTTATCTACGTCTCGGGCTGTTTGGTCTCAACTGGAAAATACCTTAAGCCATCGATCGAAGTCTCGAGAACTTCGACTCAAAGATGATCTTCAGACCATGGAAAAGAATGATAAAAGTGTTCCTGAGTTCTCTCNGCGGAAAGGATTACAACTTGTTAGATCATATCACCTGAACCTAAAGATATGGTCCAACACCACGGGGAGACCCCCACTCAAGAAGCGACTAAGGATTGGACTCAAGACATGCCTTAAGGATGTGCGAACCATGTGTTGCCAACCTATCTCTATCATGTTGTAGTGGGATGATTGAGACTAAGGACTCCTATTCAAGCACGTTTGGAGTCAGAAGGACACCTAACGAACTCGTGCTATAAAATCTGAAGGTAAAAGCCAAAATCTCACTTTTGATATCGTAAACATCTGAGAGCCCCTAGAGTCAGGATCTTCAAAGGAAGCAATGGACTTCAAAGGAGACAAAGAGGAGCTGTGCAATGGCGCCGCAATTCTAAGACAATGAGGTAGGTTAACTTGACTGCTGAGAAATGGGTGTAAATGTTGTGTGAGGATGTTATGGAGGCATATTCATAATCTGTAATCTCCCCCCTTTTCTAATGATGAAATATTACTTGTTTTTACCATTATGCTTACAAATATTTTTACCTCGTGTTTTTTGAGATTTGAATGTATTTGTTTTTAGTATGAGTAATTATATCTATGTGTGAGTAATTGTATACTGTGTCAATCATCATGGACGAGACTGAGGACTCCCTAGACCATTCCTACAGTACATCTCCACGAGCTTCATACGGGTAAAGAGATTCCCTGCAAATGATTGGGGTGGGACGGAATCATATTGACCTTTCCTGATAGATGAGTTGAAAAAATCCCCCATGTGTATCATGTGTAGGCGTCTTTGAATTGGTTGGTTGAGTAAATGTTCCCCGGTGCAACATGTGTATCTCTATGTGAGAGTCGACCTGT